>BQNB010158719.1:0-14998 GCA_026074375.1 Tanacetum coccineum | reverse complement strand
TATATATATATATATATATACATGCTACGTGAAATAAAATAATAATATTTTATTATTTTTGTCTTCTTATCGGCTTAAAAGAGTAATTATAAAATCTTGTCATTTTATCATAACCATGCTTGATTGTTAAATCTCGACACTTAAAGTTTATTAAAAGTCACATTTCGTCCTTAACCGGATTGACACAAAATAAGTTTTCACAATATTTTCTAAGTGTAGGATTTTACAAAATTTCGGCATGACCCGTTCGTTTATACACATTTCCCAAAATTTCAATTCTCAAATCCACACTTTTCCCTATTCTCAATCCCAAATACTTTTCCCAATTCTCAATCCCAAATACTTTTCCCAATTCTCACCACCTTCCGACTAAACGCCAAACTCTATATCTCAAAAATACCTTAACAAAACGCATTTTCCTCCAACGACTTTCAATATTGACACGAACATGTTTCATTTTAAAAATCCACTTTAGACGTATTAAACCACTAGTTTTCGCTTATTGGGCCTTAAAGCCCAATAAAGATCCAAAACGTGTTTACTAAGTGTTAAAAATCCTTTTTATTATCTTAAACTCGACGCCAAAATATAAGTCCAAAATATAAGTTTGAAAACCATTTTAAGCTATAAGCCAATAATATTCCGTAACCAAAATAAGCCAAAAATAAACCGAAACAATATAAACCGAAATCGATTATAAGCCGAAGCCCAATAAGCCAAACCAACATAAGCCGAACCAAATAAGCAAAACTAAATAAGCTATAATAAGCTGTAAAATAAGCCACCAAAGCATGATGGCATCAATAAGCTCAAGATAAGCCACAGCTTATCTCGGCTTATTGGGCCGTGACACGCTTTTGGCCCAAAAACACAAATAAGCTACCAAAATGACTTATAATCCCTTAGAATAAACCAATAAGCTTTAATAAGCTAGGAAATAAGCCGGACAAGAATAAATAGGCCAAGCCCATGACACATTCTCGTCACCCTTGTTGGGCCGAGACCTCTCACAAGCCCAAAAACACTAATAAGCCCTAACGAGCTTATTTTTAAGCTAAGTTTCTCGATAAGCTGAATTAAGCACTTGTTATAAAATGTTATTTTACCACCACAACTAAAATATTTAAATGACCACTTTTGTTCCTTTCTTTCTTTGAGTTCGACGCAACCAACACCCCCTTAATAATACGTTTCGTTTTCAAGTTTTGATTTTTACGACGATCCACTTGTACAACTAGCATTAAAATATTAGACGATTAGGTTATGGCCCAAACCCAGTTGTGGGCTTGGGTCCATTAGGTTTAGGGTTAGCTTAATTCAAAATCGCCTATATCAACCCGTTACACAAAACAACTATAACGGTGACACTTAGTGGGTTTTACCATTAGAACCATTTCCCACCCGTAAAAAATGGTAGAATGAATGTTATTAGATGATTAGGTTATGGCCCAAACCCATAGTCTAGAATCTTCCTTTGTACCCTATATATAGTTGGCTATTATATCAATGAGAATCAAGCAATCAATCAAATCAATATCCTTTATGGTATCAGAGCTCTAGGTAAGATCCTTCAAGAAAAATTGCTATCCTCCGGTCATCGGCTACTTGCCGGTGATTCGGAGGGATTCCCTTTATTCTCGCTTTAATATTTTTTAGGATTTTGTTTTTCGTCTTCAATTCATAAATCCTAAACCCAAGCTGTCAAAAAAAATGTTAAGTTGCCTTCCATCAACTTTTTTTTTTCTTCTTCATCATCTATTTGTTTTCATTGTCGAAGATCATTGTCGTTGACAACAAAAGTTGATCATCAAATTGTCGCTCCCTTCTAAAGGCAAAACAAGCCATGACGTAAAAAAATGTCACGCAAAGAAGGATGCTGCAAGCAATAAACAACTATGTAGCCAAATACAATTATACTTCCGCTCGAACAAACAAAAAAAGAAGATGAAAAAAAGGAGATGAAAAAAAAGAGTAGAGAAAAAAGTGCTTTCCAACATGTATTCCTTTTAAAACCGTCCGGAATGCTGCCATAAACGTGCGGGAGTATTAGACGATTAGGTTATGGCCCAAACCCAGTTGTGGGCTTGGGTCCATTAAGTTTAGGGTTAGCTTATTTAATGCAATAAGCTGAATTAAGCACTTGTTATAAAATGTTATTTTACCACCACAACTAAAATATTTAAATGACCACTTTTGTTCCTTTCTTTCTTTGAGTTCGACGCAACCAACACCCCCTTAATAATACGTTTCGTTTTCAAGTTTCGATTTTTACGACGATCCACTTGTACAACTAGCATTAAGACACCATAATAACCACAAAAGGACAAGAATTTAAGATTTTAGAAGACTTACAAAAGAGGGTTTTCAAACGAAGATTTAACACGAAATCGACAACCCAAACGTTATTTTTATGAACCCACGCCTATTGGTATCAACCCGGATGACTTAGACCTTCATGTTCTTGATCAAAACTTGAAAAATAGAGGTGTTTTGTGGGTGTTTGCTGTTCGAAATCAGCCAAGGGGAGAGAGGAGAGAAAATTCGAGTTTTATGTGTTTTTTTTGTTACTATGTGTGTTTTGAAAGCTAGTAAAGCATCTTATGGTACCAAGGGTGGACAAGGTCCCTAAAATGAAGCCTTGGGTCCCCTTGGTGGTCTAAAAATGTTCAAGCATCCTAGGAGGTCTCGGGATGGCTTCTTTTCGTGTCGGGTTCACTTAAAACTCAAAAACTTTGACCTTAAAATGTTCCTTGAAGTTATGTAGTATTTTTATTGATTTTAAAAACATTTTTCCACTAACCTAGGTTATTTACACTACATATTTCCAACTTAAACTTCCCAAAATTCATTTTGGACATTTAACGGACGCGTCGGGACCAAAACACGAAGTTACTTCAAATCAAACCAAAACCTTTCTCACAAGTTTAAAAGTTTTTCGACTAAAAAAATACATCTTATCACTTTAGACTTTGTTTAAATTTTCACTTTTACGACTGATACGCACTTAACTCAAATTTCACGAAAACGCCCATTTTCTAATAACTTTTAACTCACACCTCTACAATTTACGTTCTAGACAATCGTTACTTCAAATTATGAAATTACTTATCAAATAAGTTCGTTAAATTCACCCACGATTATTAAACTCGTTCTCTACTTAACTGTCGTGTCGGTACGCGCTGCGTGACGATTTCGCGGAACACGGGAAAACTTCTCGGAACGCATCAAAATGACAACATAAACACTCCGCTACTGAAAGATGAATCAGAAGTGATTCACTTACGGAACTCAAACTCTCTCAACACCCGGTCAATCAGTAACCGTTTCACGCAAAATAAGTCAACCGAAGTCAACTTTTCAACTTTCTGCCAATAAAGCCGACAAAATCAAAAGACTCCCGAAAGAAAAATTACGATATTTTTATAATACGTTAACCCTAGGAACAGTTATCATTTATCATAGTCTAACCCCTTAAAAGGAATTATGCCCCTAAATTCAACTCAAATCTCAAATCATAATCAATAACAGGAAAAATTATCATTCCTCAACTCACACAAACAAGGTCCTCTAAATCGATTTGGTCTCTTAAGTGAAGTTTTCGTTTTGATTCTCCTAAAGAGACCTAATTTAGACTTCTTCTAGCTCTTACACTTTCTCGAAGAACAATCCCAATCTAGGCCTCACACAACATTATAGTTTTTTCCTTACTATACTCCTCAACTTTAATAGTTCTTCCTAACCTTTGAGTCACATATTAGTCGGGTGTCCGGATATAATCCAGTCCTTAACGTGTCAAAACTCTTAAACTCTTAGAACATTTGATGGCATCTAGTCCCTCATTGATCTAGATCAGATGGGTTCATCCTCCAGAGAGGTATGTGTCCCAAAAAGGGGGGGGGGGGGGGGTGGGGGCATATCACTACTCTTGCACATACGCTTCAAGTCATCTAAGGTTTGCCCTATCACAAGTCTAGACTTCCGCAAGTTGATATTACTTCCTCAGGTATTGTAGGTTCCAATCCACTAAGAATTTAGAATATTCATCAGGGTCACGCTATGATCGAAATCAGATTCCAACTTTACTTACTACTATCACATCCAAGTCTCTTTGTGACTACACAGGGTTTTACCTATCTTCGTGGTCTTCCAACGCAACTGTTTGACATGTCACTTGAATATTTTTCAAGTTCACATAGAGATAATAAAATCCTATCTGAGTGAGTGACGAACCACTCAATAAACCGGTATAGATAACGACGTACCCAAAGTTACCAAACAGTATTACTCCATGTAATAAAACGTACTACCATCTATGATTTTCAAATTCCGCACAAATCATTCTACTACCATCATAACTATGATTTGGATAAGGATCAACTACCGACTGATACTATCACATTCAAACAACTACCACTAGAGACGACTCAGTTTTAAATCTAACACTAACCGAAGCTACACGGTTTAGTGTCGTACAAAATCCTAACCAATCTCATACCACAAATCTCATACTACAAATCTCATACGGCAAATCTCATACCACCAATCTCATACTACAAATCTCATACCACCAATCTCATACCACAAATCTCATACTACCAATCTCATACTACAAATCTTATACCACCAATCTCATACCACAAATCTCATACAAACCAATCTCATACACAAGATCATCTCGTCTAAGTTACTTAACTTTCCTAACAAGGGTTTCCTTCGAATCTCCCATAACACGAAATCAATTATCAAACTGACTTCCTATAGGGTGATAACTAGTTAATCATCGGTTAAGTTTCACTTAGGGCGCATCAGGTGTCAATCACAATGGTCTAGGGGGTGTTCGTAGGTCAGGGTGAAAAGTTTCGCTAAGGAAACTTCTAGTCGCAGTTGTAATTATCTTAGTCCTACCTATATTAGAATCCATGATTATCCGTCTAAAGTAATCCATCAAGTTGATATATTAGCGAGAGTAAGCTAGTCCGTCCTTGGTCAAAATGATCATAAGCCTTAAGCTAAGTAGCAACTTCGAACCTAATTCAACTCCACAACTTAATCAAACAAGAACTGTCATGAAATTAAACTAAGTATCGAGTTCTTATTACAACCTAATGCTTTTAAAAAGTCTGCTTAATTCTAGGTTCGCTCAAAACATTTGAATGGGTATCGATGGCTTAGGAAGTGTAGTTGTTGATAGTCGTCTATAACTCAAAGTTTTTTTAAGGCCAAAATCTTCAATGATTGGCTTTAAAATCCTTGTAAACTAATCATGCAAAAGAATTGTAAAAGTTTGTGTATCGCTACCATTTTTTGTATATGATATGACCATTGACTTTCAAGTAAATTGACGTTCGAAACATTGCATTCGAAATCATTTGAAATTAAAAACCATCAACCATAAAAATCCTTAATTTTTATAACTTCGTAAAGGTATGTAAGAAAACGCTTCATTTATAAAGGTCGTGATGAAAAGACATCGAATCATCCAGAGTTGGTATCCATCTCTCCGAAACACAAACACTGAAGCGGGCATGGTTATTACGTTTGACGTAAGGAACTCAGACCTAAAGCTTATCATTCTCTTTTTCATGAGACCTATTGTGTCCACATGTAGTCTTACTAAGCCTAATTGGTATTCAGGACCTCGAATTTCGACTACGCTGATCTGTGAGTTGTTCTTAGTGCGACTAAGGATATCATCTAATTCGTCGGTTTAAGAAAGGTTGAGTATTCAACTTTCTACAAGTGATAAGTGTGGAGAAGACATGACAATGTGATAAACATAGACGTAACACAGCATAGGGCAACAACTGTGTCGTTGTGTACCCAAATTAGTGGACAACTAAAGGTCTCCCAAATAGTTTCAGACCCAAATATAGTATGAACCAAAATACTATATCCGAAATAGTGCATTAACGTGGTCGTACCGACAACTCATGTTGCGGACGCATCCGAAATAAAAATCGCTAGTATATGGCATGCTAGTATAATGAAGCAATAGCAAAGTACAGTAGCATGGCGACATATAGAGAGTTGCAAGCAGCAGTTCAATCAAAAATTTACAAACTCCCAAAACTCCCAAACATAACAACGCGTCACTATCACACTCCCAAAACATAACGACTCGCTACATCAAAGGTCGCACCAAACTCCCATAGACTTAGATACCATAAACCTCGAAATAGGTTTCATATCCGATACACAACATCACACACACTCACACAGTTACACGACACACACACACATATATATATTTATATATATATATATATATATAGTTAAATAATATAATATAATATAATAATATATAATATTATACTATAGATGGATATATATATATAGGCTCCGGTTCCGTTGAGAATGTTTTTATTTTGAGAAGATTAAGAAATCTACGTTTGAGCAAATTGATTCATATTTTTTAATATTCCAAGTAAACATCACATTTAATAGTGAATCAAAGCTATAAATCATAAATTATCACAAATCATTGCTAAAATCAGTTATGGGTAATGAATCCTTAAATTTGTAGAAGAAAATCAGTATTTTTACTTATATTAGCAAAAACGAGAGATTTGTTAACAATGATTCAAATTTTTTAACACAATTTGAATATAAATCAATAGGAAAATAGTTTTACGCTTGAAAAACTTGAATCAAAGTTAAAAATCTATCATTTTTGAAAACCTTCTCAATCTTCTTAAAATAAAAACCTTCTCAATTGATCCATTTCTATAGCTATCTAAATATATATATATATATAAATATAAAATATATATATATATATATATATATATATATATATATATATATATATAAATATATTTTAAAAAATCAACTATACCAGAGGTACAAACGGCAAACAGAGCACCAACAAGGTTCTACACAGAAATAAGCACTTCAGGGCATCATATCCATACCCAAACAAATACCACTAAGGGCAACACCCTTCATCTGCACCGGGCTACCAATCAATCATACCTAACAACGGTCTCAGCATTATGCACTCACAACAAACTACCCAATACGCATCCCTCAACTAACGTCGCTACCATTCCACCATATCTTACCTAAGCTTACCAGGCATCATTCAATAATAATAAGGCATCATAGCAAGCACTAGGCAATCAACAACACTCTAGATCCCAACACTCGCAAGTGTTCTCATATCACATCACTACATGAAAGTACGTATTACCCAATACGTACGCTCGAGGTCAACTCATTTTCAGGTAGTCTTATCATCTACACATCCCTCTCTTCCTTTAACATAGCTTAAGAAAACTACCCCCATTATTTCATGGCGCTTTGTAAATTAAGCATAGTTGATCAGGCTATGCATAATTTAGGAGATACCATGAATTGCTCGGGCTAATTAATTTCGCCATGTCGAGTTTTAACAAAAACTCTATTTGGTTATAGTTGCGTTTTTTTTAAAGCATTCTTGTATAACCTTGCTCTGATTACCAACTGACCACAGCGCGCCCTTCAACGTCAGGAAAACGAAGGGAATGCGACATAATGATTCACATTACCCAAGATACAAGATCATACTATACATTTGTTTACATAAGTTTATTTATAAAGTTTACAATTTCGCAACCTTGAAAAAGTTAAATTGTTGTCTTTCAATAAACTCCCCAAATGTACTCATCTTTGGTCCCAAATACTTCCTCATTTACCTTTGTTATGACACACCTGAAAATGATACTCGAAAACGTCAACAATAAGTTGGAGAGCTCGTAGTTTTGACTCGTAAACCCAGTTGTTGTGCTAAACATTTAAACAGAAGGCCTAATAGTACTATAAAAAATTGGAAAAAAAAAAAAAACAAGGAAAATGTCATAATACAAACACTATGAACTTAGCAATCCTCCGCAAATCAGGTGGCGATGACCTATCATCGCCGTTAGTCCACCAAACATCATATACCAATGCTCTTGGCGCCGCAACCCATATATGTCACTTAACGCACCAAAAGGGCCTTACCAAGCTTATGCACTATATCAGGCAAGATCCTCAAACACTATACTAGTAAGGCCGTGAAGTACCTTCGATCCAATAACCACACCAAATTACAAGGGTAGACGTACCACTGCCGGATCTAAACAACATGTAACCACATACGTTATATTCACATAGGCAGTCATAAGCACATAACGATTGTCCCAAAAACACAACCAATGTTTCGCACAGTTAAAAACAGTTCAAAACACAATGTTAATACATTTTTCCCCAACGTAAAAAGATTTAAAAAGTGGGGCTAACGAAACGTCACCTCAACAGATGAAATAACCGCAAGAAAAATCTCTACACAACGAACCAAACAATCACTACTCAACGCACCCAACAACCTATACGACGATCCACACCACTACAACGCAGGACAATCCGATACCCACCAACACCGAAACATTAATTTCACTAATTAAACATTTGTACAAAGTTGTCATTATTGTATAAGCCGTTCATTCTTACTCACACAAAATCTCTTTTCCATTTACCAACTCCTCATTTTCATCACAAAAAAAGCCCTTATTCTTGTTACAGAAACCTCTTTCTCATTACTAACCGATCATAATCCCTTACAAAACGTTTTGGTACCATGGTTTGTGTGAGTAATACGTAAAACAACTCAAAGCACTTGGCGAATGCGACAAACCAACACGAAATACTCCAAAAATAGACTCAACGACTAAACGAATTAACTATCCAAACGACTCAAGGGAGTCCAACAAAAAGCGAGTAAAACTCAAAGACCGAAAATAAAAGAATAAATATTTCCGTAGCGTCAAAGTACACACACACACACACACATATAAATAATATATAAAAATATTAGAATATACATCTACGAGAATTAAATAATAATATTTTATTAATTTCGTCTTCTTATCGCTTAAAAAGTATTATAAAAATCTTTTCATTTTATCAAAACCACGCTTGAGATCGTTTAAATCACGACACTTAAAGTTAAATAAATTCGAGTCTGTTCGTCATTTACCGAATCGACACAAATAGTTTTACACAAGTAAATATTTCTAAGTGTAAGTATTTACAAAATTCGACATTACTCCGTTCGTTTTATACACATTTACAAAATTGTCAATTTCCAATCCAAACACTTTTCCCCATTCTCAATCCCAAATATTTTTCCAAATTCTTAATCCCAAATACTTTTCCTAATTCTCACCACCTTTCGACTAAACGCCAAACTCTATATCTAAAAAATACCTTAACAAAATGCATTTTCCTCAAACGAATTTCAATATTGACAGGAACGTGTTTTAAAAATCCACTTTAAACGTATTAAACCACTAGTTTTCGCTTATTGGGCCTTAAGGCCCAATAAAGATCCAAAATGTGTTTATTAAGTGTTAAAAATCCGTTTTATTATCTTAAACTCGAAGCCAAAAATATAAGTTTGAAAACATTATAACTATTAGCCATAATATTTTCGTAACTAAAATAAACGCAAAACAATATAAATCCGAAATAGATAATGCCGATAGCCCAAAAGCCAAACCAACAACAACCGAACCAAGATAAGCAAAACAAAAAATGCTATAAATAACTGTAAAATAAAGCCACCCCAGCATGAATGCACATAAGCTCAAGATAAGCACGACTTACACGGCTTTATTGGCCGTGACACAACTTTTGCCCTTTGCCCAAAACCACAAATAAGCTAGTCCAAAATGCCTTATAAACCATAGTATAAAACCAATAAGCTCTAAAAGCTAAGAAATAATCCGACAACGAACAATGGTGCCAGTCCCATGACACACTCATCGAGCACCCTTGTTGGGCCGAGACCTCTCACAAGCCCAAAAACACTAATAAGCCCTAACGAGCTTATTTTTAAGCTAAGTTTCGCAATAATCTGAGTTAAGCACTTGTTATAAAATGTTATTTTACCACTACAACCAAAATATTTAAATGACCACTTTTGATTTTCCTTTCTTTCTTTGATTTGAACGCAACCAACACACCCCCTAAATAATACTTTCGCTTATCAAGTTTCGATTTTTACGACACCACTGTACAACGTATTAATTTATTAGGACACCATAATAACCCACAACAGGCAAAAATTTAAGATTTAGAAGAACTTTACAAAAGAGGGTATTTCAAAACGAAGATTTAACACGAATCCAACAACCCGAAACGTTAAATTTTATGGACCCACGCCTATTGGTATCAGCCACCCCGATGAACTTAGACCTTCATGTTCGGATTAAAACTTGAAAAATAAGAGTGTTTTGTGGGTTGTCTCCCTTACAAACACCAAGGAAATGAGGAGAGAAAATTTGTGAGTTTGTATGTGTTTTTTATGTTACTATATGTAGTGATATGAAAGCTAGTAAAGCATCTATGGAACCAATGGGTGGACAAGAGTCCCTAAATTAAGCTTGGTGTCCTCTTGGTGGTCAAAAATGTTCCAAGCACCTAGGAGGTCCCTCGGATGGGTTCTTTTCCAATTTCGGGCTTCACCTTAAACTCAAAAACTTTGACCTTAAAAATGTTCCTAAGAAGTTTCGTAGTATTTTTATGATCTTAAAAACCGATTTTCCACGTAACTAAGGTTATTTACCGACATATTTCCCCCAACTTAAACTTCCAAAATCCATTTGGACATTTAACGGACGCGTTTGGACCAAAACCGAAATTTACTTCAAAACAAACCAAAACCTTCTCACAATATAAAAGTTTCTTGACTTCAAAAATACATCTTAACACTTTAACTTGTTTCCAAATTATCACTTTTACATTGATACAACACTTACATCAATTTTACAAAATAGCCTGTTTTCTGATAACCTTTTAATTCACACCCACGATTTATTTCTAGTGATTCACTAATGGAACTCAAACTCTCTTAACACCCAGTTAATCCGTAACCGTTTCACGTAAAATAAGTCAACCGAAGTTAACTTTTTAGCTTTCTGCCAATAAAGCCGACAAAATCAAAAGACTCCGATAGAAAATTACGATATTTTATAATACTTAACCCTGGACCAGTTACCGGTAATCACATACCCAAAGAACTACTATAATTGATTAAGAAGTAACAGTTTCTATCCTTTTAAATTTTACATATGAATAGGTCAATTGTGTTGCGCTTTAAGCCAACTGGGTCAAACCAAAGTATTTAGCTAAAAAGAGAATACGTCAAATGGAACTAAATGATGCAAGTAGATGTAATCGAAATTGTTTTAATCAAAGAATTACATAATTATTCGAATAATATTGTTTATAATTCTAAAATTTTTAGGAAAAACCTATCATTTACAGAACAATACGTACATTATGAGAATATGATTCAGTATGTGTGGAAATGAAGATGGTAAGAAAAAGAGAGATACCTTTGTAATGTATATAGTAGATGAGTCTTTCTTAATAACAAACTCTTCTATTTCTTCATCCTCGTCTTCTTGCACACTCTTGGCAGACTTTAGCATATCAACATAACTTTGATTCTTCTTGCCTGACGATGGGGTGCAAATTCATAAAAAAAATTGTTACATAGGTAAAATTTCTGATATAGACAAATTAGAGTTGACAAAATAGGTGGGGCATGCGGGTCATGTAACAGGTAAAAATAGGTTTTAATCAAAACAACTAAATTTTATATATTTGGGGTCATGTTCCTTCAGAGCAATTTTAGTTCAAATATCTTAGGAGGTTGTATACATTAAAAGTACATGTTTTTTGACTTTCGACCCGATTAGTTTTGAACTACCTTTTTTTGTTAACCATTGCACCCATTAATGATAAAGCACAACGCAAATCAATATGACAATAATTGATGGTCGCGGTTGGATGGTTATGGGCAAGTGAAGACTATGATGGGATCTCCATCGATGTCATTCAAGGTATTCCTCGTAACTTAATTTTTATTTCAAACCAACGTGTAATGTATTGTATAAGGAGTTTCATAGCCATGTTATGGTTTCTCTTTACGATATGTCTACTACCCATTCAAACGTGACCTTTAAAGCCTTCTAAACATAAACTCAAAAACTTAACAAACGATAATGTAAACCACGCATGACTCGAATACACATTAAATACCAGTGACTTTATCAAACACTTCGTGTCCATGAACTTTAAAATTCAACATGAGTCCTGATGAATATCATCCAAGGCTTAACGATTATCTATTATTGCATAACTCTTTGTTTATTTCTCATGTTATTTTTAGCCTCTGATATTCTAAACAATTCAAACATCAAAGCTAAATAAGAGAGAATGAGTCATTTACCTTGTAAAATGTAATAGACATTGTCAACAAAAAAGTCTATCATAGTCGACTGCAACCGGAACTAAAATGCAATTATCAATTAAAAATCATGATCAACTGAAAACAAACTAATGGGAACAACACGAAATGGACCCGATTACTTGGAAATATAATTTTCCTTGTTATACAATAGCCATATGTCATGTATTAGTACATACCGATAGTTTTTAACCACCCTTTATAACCATAAAGTAAAAATCATCCGGTTTTGTCAACAACAGATGTGTAATCATATGTCGAACCTAGAAAAAAATGAGAAAAATAACTATAAAATGTAAAACTTATCCTAAACATAAGAGAAGTAAAAGCGACAACATACCTAAGACAAATTTGATCCATGCTAAGGAGCGAACATCTTTTGAAAGTGAACCTGAAACATTAATAAGCATCTGATTAAAAACGAAGATTAAGAAATGGTGTAAGCAAAGGATTAACAATTGATAATCGTCAAATGAATGTAATTGCATGCTTTTGAAGAATCATACTTTAAAAACATACTTTGGAAAGAACTCGTAAGGATATAACAATAATAGTTGTGGAATTTCTTAAAATTGCAGATAATTCAAATTAATCATTGTATAAAAATCAAGTGAAACAATTACCTAATTGTTGAAGGGCTTGAGTTCAATGTGGTTTTACCTGCAATCTATCTATTTTATATAATAAAACAAGTTTTTTTACAACCCTTTGAAGCAACATAATTAAATGATGCTGATGTGTCAGCCTCCTGTTAACTCTCACTAATACTATGTAAAACATTCAATAGCACATATAATGAATGAGACTTTAAAAAGACCATGAATGCCCCTATTAAATAAAATCCTAAATTTTAAAAGTGTCTAAATTAGTCATTTTACATATAAAAAATTAAATTAAACCACTAATTAGAGAAAGTCAAAGCTTAAAAGTTAAGCCCCTTAATTTTCGGATTCATGGTTTGAATATTTTTAAAACCTTCCACCAATTGATTATTCTTCTACACTCTTTGATTTTTTACAACCTTTTGAAGCACATGCATTAAAACCCCAATTAATATAATGATGTGGACTACCTTAATTAACCACAAATCTACAACATCATTTTTAAAATGCATTCAAAATCTTCCATAAATTGATTCTTCTTCTACACTCTTTGTTTTTTTACAACCCTTTGAAGCACATGCATTAAAACTCTAATTAATATAATCATATGGACTACCTTAATTAACCACAAATGTGCAACACCATATTGCACCATTCTTTTATTTGTCAATTCAAAAACATCCATCAGTTTCAATTAACACCAATGCGTTTTAATTTTCAAAACGCATTCAAGACCTTCCACCAATTGATTCTTCTTCTACACTCTTCTACAATCAGTTAAAATTCCATATTCATAAACAATATATCCTTAACACCTATTTAAATCAATCTATCTCTAACGCTGATTCAAAAACAAATACATAAGCAACTTATTAAGTCATACATGTATTACATGTTGTTGTGATTTGGATATAGGTTGAACTAATTTTATTCTTACATTTCATTTTGCAGACTTCACACGTCAATCTACAATGATTCACATAACCTCGATTCAAACAAATAATCTATGTAAGCTTCAATTGTGTTGAAATCCATTTGATTTATACTATTGTGTTACATTCATTCTACTATTTTTTTATAGGTGGGAAATGGTTCTAATGGTAAAACCCACTAAGTGTCACCGTTATAGTTGTTTTGTGTAACGGGTTGATATGGGCGATTTTGTGTAATGGGTTGATATGGATAATTTTGTGAAAGGTTGATATGGGTAATGTTGTGTAACGGGTTGATATGGGTGATTTTGTGTAAATAGTCAGGTGACACCATATTGCACCGTTCTTTTATTTGTCAATTCAAAAACATCCATCAGTTTCAATTAACATCAGTGCTGTTTAATTTTCAAAACGCATTCAAAACTTTCCACCAATTGATTCTTCTTCTACACTCTTCGGTTTTTTACAACCCTTTGAAACACATGCATTAAAACCCCAATTAATATAATCACGTGGACTACCTTAATTAACCACAAATATACAACACCATATTGCATCATTCTTCACAGTGATTCACATAACCTCGATTCAAACAAATAATCTTTGTAAGCTTCAATTGTGTTGAAATCCATTTGATTTATATTATTGTGTTACATTATTTCTACCATTGGAATTTTCTACGGGTGGGAAATGGTTCTAATGGTAAAACCCACTAAGTGTCATCGTTATAATTGTTTTGTATAACGGGTCGATATGGGCGATTTTATGTAACGGGTTCATATGGGCAATTTTGTGAAAGATTGATATGGGTAATTTTCTGTAACGGGTTGATATGGGTGATTTTTGTGTAAATAGTAATAGTAAGGTAACATATATTGCACCGTTCTTTTATTTTTCAATTCAAAAACATCCATCAGTTTCAATTAACATCAGTGTTGTTTAATTTTCAAAACACATTCAAAACCTTCCATCAATTGATTCTTCTTCTACACTCTTTGGTTTTTTACAACCCTTTGAAGCGCATGCATTAAAACCACAATTAATATAATCATGTGAACTACCTTAATTACCACAAATGTACAACACCATATTGCACATTCTTTTATTTGTCAATTCAAAAACATTCATCAGTTTCAATTAACATCAATGCTATTTAATTTTCAAAACGCATTCAAAACCTTTCACCAATT
>BQNB010158718.1:0-14998 GCA_026074375.1 Tanacetum coccineum | reverse complement strand
AAAGTTAACCAAATTACCCAATGGGTTGTTTAACCTCATTTGACCCATTTTCAAAAGTTAACCCAAACACCCCTTTAAGGGGTAAAAACCTTGACAGATTTTTAAATACACTTACAAAGAAACTTTTAAGAACTTAGAAGCTTATAAATGAGCTTAACAAACAGAATTAAAAAGACAATAACTTAAATGACATGAATTTAAAGTAAACTTTAAAACGACAATGAAAAATTGCAAGTAAATTAAAAGACAAGAAATTTAAATAACTGAAAGTTAAAATGACATTAATATTTAAAAAATGCAGTAAAAAGGGTACAAATCTTGATATAAGCTTTTGCCTTCTACAAAAATTCGACAGTAAATTGAAATTACAATTTGCCTATTTATAGTGAAACTCTAATCTATGGTCTTCAATCCTGTGCTTCTTGTGCTTCCTTTGTGAGATAAAACCCAAAGCTGATCATGGCCATTAACTTTTCTTGAAGCCCACTCAAAATGATCTAAACCGTTTGATTTTGTAGCCAATAATCACTCAAGGGATTGCCAAGCTGTATGTTAGCCCATGTGAGAGGTGGGGAAGGTGGTGGTGATGGTTTTGGACTGGTGTGAGGGGGTTTCCAAGGTGTGAGAGTGACAGGAGGGGGGGTTTTGTTTTTGGCGGGAATGGGTTGAGCAGAAGTAATTCAGATATGTAGAAGAGTTATAGTTGTCAATAGACGCAGAGATGCTTTTAGTAAAATAATCAGGCGGGGTGTAGGTTGTTTTGAGAATATTTGGTCAGGTTTGTACCGTCGTGTTTTATTATTAATATGAAATCGTTTGTGTTGCGTTTTCTTGCATTGGTACACCTTGTGGGGTGTCACCAAAGTTAGAATTGTGGTCCTTGGGTTGATTGTAATGGGCCGGCTTTGGTAATAGTTGCACCGGTTGTAGGAGGTGCATCAAGTGAGCGCTAGAGAGAAGCGGTTGTTTTGGTATAAAGGTGTATGGGGATCTTATATTCGCCATGTGGTTTTTCATTTTAGTAGGGGCAATGGGCTTGTTGCATGTTGTTGGCTTGTGCCATTGGGTGTTTGTATATAAGAAGAGATAAAGGTTGTTTTTTGTTGATACGATCTTTTATATAGGTGTAATTAATTAGTATGTTAATTAGTGGAGGCTTGTACATCGGCCGCCATACTTAGAAAATATGAGGTACGAGTTGTTGGGGGGTGTTTGTCGCGCGGTTTCTCTGGCGTATCTTGTTTGCTTAAAGCCGTCAGTTTTCAACTCCGGGATGATTGTGATGTTTGTTGGGAGCTTTCGTTGCTCTTGGGAGAGACGGCTTTTCGCGTAGTTTAGATATGGCCGATCTAACCGTCGTCGTGTCGATTTCACCTATGTGAGTTTTTTCGTTTCTTTAGTCGTGTTCGTTTTTTTAGCTGCGCATCAGATTTCATTGTGGAAGACTCCTCATTGGTACGCTCGTCAAAGAAGTTGTTATTCGGTCTTCTAGAGGCTGGTCGTGTTCTCTCATAATATTATCATCCGGCGTGGCTTCATGGTTTGTGTGTGGTCAGTTTGGTAAGCTGTGTTTGTGTATTTAATTTGTCGATTTTATGTGATATAGATATTTCTGTTAGATAATGGCTATTTTATAGTGCGTTTTTGGTCGTTTTAGGGCCGAGTTTAAGGTAAAATGTATGTGTAAAATTAAACGCTACCAGTATTATATTTAAATGTTTAAATCAATGAATAATAATAGTTATTATTTCTAAATTAGGTCCGTTGGCGATCAACAAAGTGGGAATATTGTTGAACCAAGAGAAAGTCTTGAGTGATTGGTGATATCTTAGATATTAAAGGGAAGTGTCCGCCAAATCACATGATATTCATAAGGATGAATATTGGACTTCCCGAACTAACAAGATTATTACTTTTGGATCGGCGTCATTAAGTAAATCTTATAAGTGATTTTTGTTTTACTAAGTCCATAGACCCCCCCGCCCCTGAGATGCAAGTAGGTTTTGTTGTATGGATTATCCTTCTTGATGGTTGTTTAAGTTATCTGATAAGGTAGCTAATAAGGACTTTTTCAGAAGTATTATGAAGCCATGGTGGTGACTTGACACTTGTAGTCAATATAGAATTTGTTCCTTCAATAGTTGAAGTATGATGCCACTGGGCCCCTCGTAGGGTTAATCAGATGTATGTGTGGCCGCACCCAAAAACTCAGGTAGATATGTCTCAATGATTTTTGGTAATCTTGATTAATCATATATACGAGAAACAGAATCGTTAAATAATGGAATGACTTTGATCCATATCCATTTTTAACACGGTATCGGAAACAAAGGGATTGTAAATACATAAATCATTTATCCGTGACTTTATGAAACCACACTCGGATATTTCTGGGAGCATTGGCGTGTTGCTAGACGCTTACCAATGTTATTATATTATTTGGTACATGTCCAAGTGGGAGCTGTTGGATTATGTCCACGTAAAATAATATATGTCCGGAAAGTTTATTCGAGCCTACGGGGACGCACGCGTTAATACGTAAAACAATTAATAATAAATATATTAAATGTAATATATTTAAGTGATAAAGCTTAAACGAGCGTTAAATGTTAACAAGTATTTAACGGGAGTTATATTAGTCGTTAATAGTTAAAAGGAAGGACTAATATGAAATTATGGAGAAATAGAAATTATGGGAATTATTTCTTTTTTCTCTTAGCCAATAATTTCCTAATCTCATGAGGAGGTGGAATTAATAAAGTTGCAAGCCAAGTTATCTTGGCTATATAAGGAGGATTAGGGTGTTTCTCATAACTTGAAAAACTAAATCCCTAAATTCTCTTCTTCTCTCTCCCTTGTGCCGTGCGATCGAACCAAACACCCCTAGGGTTTTGGTTTTTGCGATCGAAACCAAACAACCCTTAAAGGGTTTTTCGTGTTGATTGATTCAAGAGTCGAAAGCGTTTGGTGGTTTTATCACTACTAGTACTAGCATACTTAATTGTTTGCTAAGAACATATTATGTGTGTTGAAGTAGAGAGATCTTACTTTAGATCTTGGGTGGTTTTCGCGTGGTATTTATATTATACACATGCGTATATTCAAGACGGTGTATTCGTTATTTGCTAAAAGGTACGCATTCTTGATTCCTTTGTTAATTACATATTCTATACGTGTTTATGTTTTCCGCTGCGTACTCGTGATCTTTAATGGTTAATAGTTGTAAAAACCCAACACATCGTTGAGCTCTACATTCGTATTAGGCTGTTTGTTATGGTAAACTTGACCAAACGAACAAACAGCTATCGCATGTGTTGGGTTTTTGACGTCCTAATTTAGATTATGGAATGAGGAAGTCTCACATTCTCTCTTTTTGATCTTTTATTTTCATTCTTTATTTTGACTCTTAATCTCTTTAAAGTTTTATTTTTATGGTTTCGTAGCTAAACCATACATTAATCAGTTTTGAAAAACAAAATTACGCCACCAAAAGTAATCGAAAAGGCGAAACTTTGTAATAGACCTCTAGATAGGTTGAGCCGCCCATGTTCATGATACGAACCTATCTCATACTAGGCTCGTGTCGGTTCATAAGTCCAAGTGTAAAACTCAATCAAAAAGCTAGCTTGTTTGAGGAGGGGACACCTAGACTTTATAAACCATCAACCAATCACATACTTGGCCGATGTGGGATCATAACAATACCTCACCCTTTAAAGAACCAACATCCTCTTTGGTCACGACTATATTGGTCACGGTTGACACCTCTCTTTGGGTCCAAGCCACCACTCGTTGGTCACGGCTATGCTGGTCACGGTTGACACCCCTCTTTGAGTCCAAGCCACCACTCCATAGACCACACCACTCCATAGGCCATCACTCTGAGTGTTCGAACCTCGAAAGGTAAACTTGGCTTTGATACCAATTGATACGAACCTATCCCATACTAGGCTTGTATCGGTTCATAAGTCCAAGTGTAGAACTCACTCAAAAAGGTAGCTTGTTTGAGGAGGGGACACCTAGACTATATAAACCATCAACCAATCCCATACTTGGCCGATGTGGGATCATAACAGTTCATACTATACTGACCATATGATACAACGGACATAGAAACTAGTGTTTAGATTTAAGATGTTGTACTCATGCTTAAACAATATACTAGTAATACATACACAATAATATCAAACTAATAAGAGCATTTGCTCAAAAAAACAAAAACAAATAAGAGCACGTAATTATAACAAAAAATTTTTATAGCATAAAATAGGGATATGGCCCAAAGTAAAAAAAAAAAACTAGCCCAAAATTAGTCTGAAATCTGGCCCAAAGTAAAAAAAATACAAAACGGTCCCTCAACTTTTAACTATTTACGATTTTCTTACACAAAAAATCCCGTAAAAAAATTAACAAAAAAAACACGTCAAGTTTTTATTGTTCACAACTTTTTTACATTCATCGGCCCAAAAAAAAGATATCGAACTGTCCCAAAAAAATATTCGGGAAAAAATTAACCCGTCCCAACGCAAATTTTTTTTTCCCAAATCGTACAAAAAAAGGAAATATCCGGGAAAAAATTAGCCAAAAAAAAACCAAAAAATAGCCTAAAATCTGGCTCAAAGTAAAAAAAAAATACAAAACGGACCCTCACCTTTTAACTATTTATGATTTTCTTACAAAAAAATTCCCGTAAAAAATTTACAAAACCGTCCCAAAAAAAAAATTCGGGAAAAAATTAGCCCGTCCCAACGCAATTTTTTTTTCCCCGAATCATACAAAAAAAGAAATTATTAAAAATTAGCCCCGCTATAACGTATCGGCAAAAAAAAACCCCCCGAAACGTAAAAAAAATTATTCGGCAAAAAATTAGCCCCGCCGCAACGCGCGGGTTCTTTTGCTTGTTGTATACGAAGGCCGTTTAACTATTTGATAATTTTCACTAAGGCCATCCATCTATCGGAACTGATTTATAAGCCATTGAATTATCTTTTTTTTTATCATTTACGCCAATTTCGGCTAAAATTAAAAGCTATAGACATCTCAACTAATATCTATGGACACTTTCTATAAAAGCATACATAAGAAATGTTACATTTATGTATTTGGATATAACAATTTACCTGAGAGGTTTTTCGAATGCCCGTTATGCCCGTAACAATCATAACCTGGTCATCTTTAAGGAATTGGTCAAGAAGCGAGTCAATAGCACTAGTAATCGGATATCTTATAGTTAGTTTACAAATACAAATAACACAAATAAACCCAAACAATGTAAACTAACAATAAGATATCCGATTACTAGTGCTATGGACTTGCTTCTTGACCAATTCCTTAAAGATGATCAGGTTATGATTGTTACAGGCGTAATAGGCATTGGGAAATCCTCTCATGTAAATTGTTATATCCAAATCTATAAATGTAACGTCTCTTATGTATGCTTTTATAACGTCTCTTATGTATGCTTTTATAGAAAGTGTTCATAGATATTAGTTGAGATGTCTATAGCTTTTAGTTTTAGCCGGAATTGGCGTAAATGATATAAAAAATAGATAATTCGGTGGCCTATAAATCAGTTTCGATAGATGGACGGCTTTAGTGAAAAATATCAAATAGTTAAACGGCCTCCGTATACAATATCCTCATAAAATATAAAAGAAAATTTGAGAAGTAAAATGTGGGTGAGTTGGAATTGGAGGAGAAAGAGGCATGTGGTATACAATAAATATGTGTTTATAGCCAGGTTGTTCTTTGAAGGGGTAGCGTGGTCATGTCTACTTTTATTTTCTTTATTTCCATTTTAAAAATTGCAACTAAATTTTAATCCAAACTTTGTCCTCCTTTACCCAACACCCTAAAGTTGTCCTGCTTTGAACCTCTTTTTAAAACAGATTAAATATTGTTTTATAAGATTATTTAAATTTAAATGTAAATCTATATCTTATAAGTAAAATAGTTATTCATAACACCTTTTAATCATTACTATTATTAGAAATATTAATGGTGGCCTAAAGATAGGACACACGCAAGGCCTACAACTTAAATCTAAATGATGATTCAATCAAGTTAATAATGCGTTTGTCAAAATGAATTCATTCATTCACATGCTGGTTGTTCTATAAACCTTTGGTATAATGGTTTTGCACCGTTCTTAAAAATATTGTGTTCTTTAGCTTATTTGTTGAATACGTTCATACAAATTTTTGTGGCAAATTTCTAACTCTTTGGGTGACACGTACCGTGACAGAGATGATAGCCCGAGAAACCGTTTAACAACTATTAGAGCAACTAGCTAGCCAAACTACTAGATCGACTGATCGAGTAATGTAAGAAAAACTCAGATTTAACGATATTTCACAAAAGGACCACTAGATCAAGTAATGTAAGGAAAACTCAGATCTAACAACATTTCACAACAAGGTGTGTGACATGCAGTCCTAACCCGTGGTCCATTTTCGACCGACTGTATCTTAAAAAATCTTCAGTTGTTTCTTGCAAATCGGGAATAGTTGCGATCAAACCTATAACTTATTTCATAAAAGACTTCCTTTCTCAGCCTCACAAGGAAGAAATTTTCGTTAGGAGAATAGACGATTGAGGGCTAACCCGGCCCTGACAAGTTTAACAATATTCGGATTCATATTGTATTTATTATTAAATCATTTGAAACAATTATATTAGTATCTATTTATCATTTAAATAGGAATAGCTTATTGTAAGCTTAAAGAATTCCAGTAAAGTCAATGAGAATAGTAATTGGTAGCACATCTCATCCGGATGTATTCAGTATGGTAGCCTGGTAGGCATGATTGACAACCAACCATGCATATGTTTAGCTATCACATAACAAGCGTGTATGTGTATGTACATGAGTACGTATAATGTGTATATGTGCGTATGCACGCATCCCATATTGTGTGCAAATCTGTACATGCTTTTTTTTTTTTTAAAGTCATGCAGGGTGACTCAAGAGTAAAACAACTAAAGGTAGGGTTAAGCCCTCTATTTTTCTAAAGCCCCAAATTTACATAAGTCTTCTACATATATAGTCATTCACACGAGCTTTCAGCCATCATATATAGCTAGCACCATGATTTTGAAAGACCCTAATTTGTTAAAGCGAATAATTGGGAATTTTGATTCTTTTCTATTCCGGCCTTAGGCCCGTTTGGTTTACTACTTGTCATGATTATGGGTGTGAGTTTAATTTTGAGGTGGTATGAGATTGAGGGTGTGTTTGTTAAAATGAACAGCAGTGAGTTGTAACAGTGAGCAATGAGATGTAGCTGTGAGCTGTAGATGCGAGCAGTAGTAGCTGTAAACAGTAGTTGTCACAGCTCACCGCTCATTTGCAAAAATAATCAACTTATGATTCCAAGTTGTAATAGACTATTACTTTTATAACACAATATTAGTTGGTGTTTTAAGTTAGTTTTAACTCTATTATAACTAACATTAGTCATCATCACTTCTTTTTGTCAATTAAACTAAAAAAAGTTTATGAAAAAAATTTGTTAGATTTTTAAGAAAGAAGTTATGACCCGGCCGGGTTTATCAAACCAGGACAACCCGGGTCAACGAAAAACTGACGGTTCAATCCGGTTCTCAAACAAGCAAAAACTCGGTCACATCCGGCCTGGTCTCCGAGCCGATTCACGGGTCAACCCGGGTTTTAAAACATTGTTTGCCACAGCTTCTTAAACAAACATTGGAAAATTAACCTTCCTAAAAAATAGCACCGCTCACCGCTTATTTGCCAAACGACCAATAAAAATCAAAACGCTTACCGCTCCTTTTGCCAAACAAGCACTAAAAATCAAAATGCACTTGCTCACCGCTCCCTGTCCCAAAAAGCTCCACCACCGCTCCGTACCAAACATACCCCGAGTATACCCACCTAGCTTGGGTGGTATGGAAATGACCATTGTTTGAGGGTTTGAAATCAATCTTTCTTTTTTTGAACGACGGATTTATTAGGAACTAGCAAGATGCTCGAAAAGAATTATAAGCAAAGGGTACAAAGATTTTTCAGCCAAGTAACCCAATTTAGTTTAGAATTACAACGATTAGAACACCAATTAAAAGAAATTTCAACCAAATCAACAAAAAGAAACTCTCTACGCGGATTCGTAGCACTAAAAAACAACTGATTCCTGAAGTGTCATATTAACCAAACACATTTATTCAAACTCATTTCATTCATTCCATACCCCTCAAACAAACACCCTCATATTCACTGTTGATAATCCACGGAATTTTAGAAGGCCCATACTTCCTAAAAACTAATGTAAGGGTGTTCATTGGTCCGGTTAAATTTTTTTTGGGTAAAACTGAATTTTAATTTGTTTCGGTTTTTAAGTTGACCCGAATAAACTGAATTACACCATTTATATATTTTTTTTAATTTAACTATATATATCTTTTAGAAAAAAAAATATTTTAAGTTTAAAAGTTTTTTTTATATTATGATAAAATTTTAATATTTTTTTATATTTATAAATATATAAAATATTTATATAAATTCGGTTTTCGGTTCAGATTGCCAAACACATATCCAAACCGAAAACCAAATTTTTAGTTGGGTTCGGTTCGGCTATGGCAAATTCTGTTCGATTATAAGTTTTGTTCCATTTTCTTCGATTCGGTTCGATTTCATTTTATTCCATTATTACACAAACAATACACACCCCTAAACTGATATAATAATTGAGAATTTGAGCATCTTTTATTTTACATCTTTGGCGTACAATTTATAAAAAACCTAAGCCAAATACTCCATGTAAATAAAAAGTCAGTAGGCAAATTTTGCTACTCCATAAACCAAAATCACAAATCACTTAATCACACCGATACTACCTTTAGACGTTTGGTTTTCCTCAACCTCTCTTACTCATTTGTTTATATTTATTCTTATTGTCTTCTTTAATCACTCAATTAGCTTCCCAACACCAAGCAAGATCGGGTTTAGAATCCAACCGAAATAATCATTGAAAGTGTCTTTAAGAGGCGATCCTCCAAGCCAAGTATCTAGCCAAAACCGAGTACTACAACCGTCGCCAATCTTTTCCTTGAATATTGAAGGTAAGTCAATGCCAATCTTGCTGAGATCATCTTTTAGCTTGGCAATACGATACCATGGACCCGATTTAGATTTAATTAAAGAGGTATCATTTAGCCCGCCATCTACACCATGAATAGAACGAATGATCTTACACCAAAAAGCATGATTTTCAGTGTGAAATCTCCACCACCATTTACTAAGCATAGCATGGTTACTAGACTTGAGGGTGCCAATGCCAAGACCTCCATTTGATATAGAAGAAGTTGTTTTGTCCCAAGCAATCCAAGCAATTTTGTTCTCATCCGTAGTCCCACCCCAAAAAAAATTTCTTCTAATACCTTCGAGCTTATTGATTATTTTGTTTGGATCTTTAAAAGTGGAAAAATAAATAGAGACCAAAACTACCGAGAATAGACTTGATAAGTGTAAATCTTCCACCAAAAGAAAGAGACATTGCTTTCCAATTAGACAGCCTCTTATTAAACTTGTCAACAAGAATGCCCCAATTAGCACACCTTGACATACTTTCCCTAATTAGGAGACCTAAGTAAGTGCATGGGAAGTTAGAAGGAAGGCAACCTATCATAGATGCAAAAGAGATAACTTCCCAATTGACAGGTTTTCGCCAACACCATAAAGCTTACTCTTGTGGAAGTTAATTTTGAGACCGGAAGCGAGGTTGAAGCAAGTTAAAATTCTAGATAAGTTCATTGCATTTAGCCATGACCATTCACCCATAATTAGTGCATCATCCGCAAATTGAAGGTGTGAAACGAAATTATGTTGTCTTTTACCTCACATTTGACCCATGGAAGGTGTTGTTTTTACAGTGCTTTAGGATGCAACATTGAAGCTTCAATTGCAATGTAAAGAGAAATGGTGAGAGGGGTCACCTTGTCTAAGACCTTTTTTCAACTTTGAACTCCTTTTGTTGAAGAGCCATTTAGAGAACCGATGCAAAGCTTACTTGAGGACAAAGAGGAGATCCAAGTCCTCCTTTTTGCGACATAAAAACCCATTAGTTTCCATAATGGAGAATAAGAAATGACAATTCAATGAGTCGAAAGCCATTTCAAAGTCGAACCTTAGAGAAACATAATACTTTCTTATATTTTTTTTCGCCCAAGAGATTGATTTCATCAACAATAACATGACCATCAATGGATTTGGCGCCCTTTTACATATGCCATTTTGCAAACCTCGCCAATTACCGAAGGAAATGAACAAGGAAAAGGACGTTTAGTCAAGAATCTTGGCAATAATTTTGAAATTTGACAACCCGATGAGACAAATATGGCGAAATTCCAATAGTGAGCGGATTCATCGATTTTTGGGGATAAGGGTGATAAAGGAAGAGTTACATCCCCTAGGGATGTAGGCTTTGTTTTCAAATTCCTTAACATAAGCAATGATGTCATCTTTAATGATCTCTCAATGTTTTTTAATAAATTTGAAAGTGAAACCATCCAGACCCGGTGCTTTGTCCCTGCCACAATCCAAAATTGCGTCTTTGATCTCTTGAGGGGTGATGGTACAGTTAAGAAGATTAGAATCTTCAACTGAAATGTGCTTGAAAAGATTGCTAGTGAATGTTGGTCTACGGTTGCTGGTCTCTTTGAATTTAGACTCGTAGAACTGATAGATGTGGTTCTTGATCAAAACGGGATTTGTGATCCACGGCCCAAGAATATTTAACCCATTAATTCTGGAATGATTTAATTTGGAGTTTAGCATTCCATGGAAGAAATGTGAATTCTCATCTCCATCTACAGCACATCTAACTTTCAAATTTAAGACAGCCAAATAGCACATCAAGGTTTTAGTGTACATATATATAGACACAAACATATTTCCCTATCATGATCATATGTATATAAGTACGTATTTGTTTGTGTGTGATTGTCATATGCCTTTTTATAAGCTTGTACATGTCAAACTTTTTCTATAGTATGTACCAAGGATGTCAAACTCGCGAGTTTACACGTAAGATCGTACGATCTTACGTGTCCACCTGATAAAATCGTGTAGGATCGGTGTAGGATCGCATCAGAAGTAGGATCGCAAGTAGGATCGTAAACTCGCGCGTAAGATCGTAGGATCGCGTGTCGATACGAGTTTACCAAATTACCAAGTTACTAACTTATTGACTTACATACTTACTAGCCCATTACTTTTTTAGGCCCAAAAAAGAACAATACGAGTCCGCTAATCTCAGTAACAAGTATTGACGTTTCATTCCTAGATTTTCTAATCAATAAACCTAATTATCTACTTTCCTCAAATTGAAATTACATTAAACAAATTAGGGTTCTTCTCATGTTCTAGTTACCTTAAGCAAAAAATTTCTTATAGGTAATTGTTGTTTTTTCTTTTACCTTTTCATAGTTTTAACTATTAACCTTTAAGTTTTAATTCAGATAGCTTAATTGTAGTGATACTAGTGAAGTACTTTGTTTTGAGACGTTTATTACGCATGTTATGTAATTTTATTTTGCTAAATCGTGAATGTGACGATTGAAACTTGACTTTTTTGTGTTTTACTTTTATTTTGGTATTTTAAATTTGAACTTTGACATTTTTAAAAGGATATTATATAAATTTATATTTGATGATGAGTAGAAATAAAAATAGTTTGAATCGTTTATCCGTTGCTTACATAACATGATAAATTGGTAGGATCTTACGATCTCGATCCGATCTTACGATCTCGATCTTGCAAAGACAAAAACGATCTCAGGTGGGATCGCGATCTTGACAGCCTTGATATATAGTACTAACTACTTTTTATGCTAAAGATGTGTCGGAAGTAATTAAAAAACAATCAAGCTTCAAAGTAAGTAGGGGGTGTAAAAAATACGACCCGACTCGAACCTAACTAAGCTTATTCGGGCCGGGTCATACGGATCAATATTTTTATTCGAGTTGTTAAGGTCAACCTGAGTAAACAGAATACTAAATAAGGTTAGGTATCGTGTTGAAACTGTTTGGTTTATTTGGCTTTGGGTCAACGTGATTGATCCAAAGGATTTTTATATTCTTTTACAATTTTTTTATTACATATATATGTAACTTATTGAGTTAGACAATTGTTTTTATCATTTTACTTATATTCGGGTTGAACCAAATCCGAAAAACTCGAACCGAAGATACGCAAAACCGAATAACCTGAGTTTTTAATAGGGTTGGATTCATGTATGTTTTTTAAGCCTCAACTCAAATGTTACTAGACCTGAATTGATTCGAACTCGACCAACCCGACGTGACTAACACCCTTAAAAATAAGTATAGAGAAAGTTGGACATGTATAGGTGAAAATGTGAAACGTTATTTCATGAGATATTATGAAGAAAAAAAAAAACTAAAACCAGCTAAAGAATATATTTAAGGGGGTGTTTGTTTCGGCTTATGAAACATAAGCCCATTTGGGCTTATATTTCATAAGCTCGAATTTTTCGGCTTATTTTGAGACTTATGGCTTATATAAGTTTATTATGATATGATATACTTATGTCAGCCCATGAGTCTCAAAATAAGCTAGAAAATTGGGGCTTATGAACTATAAACCGAAATTAAATTTAATTTGGGATTATATTTCATAAACCCAAATTTCTGGCTTATTTTGAGACTTTGGGGGCTTATATAAGTTTATTAAATTAAATTTGATTTGGGATTATATTTCATAAGCCCAAATTCCTGGCTTATTTTGAGACTTTGAGGGCTTATATAAGTTTATTATGATATAATAAACTTATATAAGCCCCTAAGTCTCGAAATAAGCTAAAAATTGGGGCTTATGAAATATAAGCCCAAATGGGCTTATGTTTCATAAGCTGAAACAAACACCCCCTAAGTTTAGGTCAATTAAACTCATAAATAGTATATTTTATGACGGAGATGGAAATAAATTAAAATTTTATTTTTCAAAATACATTTTAAAATTTGGTTTAGTTTTAGTTTTTGTTATTGAAACCAAGGTTGTAAAAATCGCTTGGCGGTATTTCGGCGGTCGACCACCGTCAAGTGATAAATCAGTCTTAGTGGCGATTTATCGGTTTCTCGGCGGAGACCTTAAATTTACATATTTTTATTATTATTAATATTTTAAATATTTATTTGATGAAAGTTTAGCATAATTTACATATTTTTTATTAATTTTATTTATTTTAGTTACAGATATCTTTTATATAATAAAAGAATTACATCATTTCGGAGTTTTCAATCAGATTAAATCTTAAGAGAAAAAAGTTGGACCAATCAAAGAGCTTGATTTTGCCACGTAAGCAAAATCGTACGATCTGATTGGTCAATAAAAAGTCAAAATTTAATCAATTTAGTCAAAATTAATAAATTTTGGTAGAGAAATTTGATGGAGAAAATAATACATAAAAATATATGTGTCAAATTTGTGAAAACAAAAACTTGAAAAAAAAGGATGTAATTAATAAAACGTTAGTGGTTTAATTTTAAATAAATTATATGGAGTTAAGTGTAAATTTATAAATTTACAAGTTTTATTATAACTTTAAAAATTAAACAAATAACCCCTTAAACTTTAAACTCATAGATTTTATATTTTAAAATACAACAAACACAAACAATTTCTTACTTCCAACAAAAATATAACATTATTTAATCACAGCGCAAATCTACCCGAAGACTTTTTGGGTGAATTTTTCATTGTCGGTCTAAAATCAAGTTGTTGAACAAAATAGAAAAACGCCGAAACAATAAATTATCGTGAATAAAGAAAAAAAGGTTTTCTAGCTATTTATTGATGAGTTTGGAAAAATTGCATTTTCTTTTCTTTTGGTATAATACGTACTAAAATTCTAACAATTGAATTTGTGAAAAGTCTTTTTTCATTGACATGTTTGTATGCCTATAAATCATATATAACAATCTTGAGCTACTTTTATATCTTAGAGATATGTTGGTGACAGGAAAATGAGTAAAACTATTTTTACATTTGTATATGGATTTTTCATTCTCAGCCTGAAACTCATGTTGTATAACCAAGTAGAAAAAAATTGAATCACATAAATTATCGTAAATAAAGAAAAAGTGTTTTCTAGCTGTTCATTGATGGGTTCAGTACATTTTTTTTGTTTAATACGTACTAAAATTCTGACATTTGAATTTCTCAAAAAGTCTTTATTCCATTGACATGTGTGTGTGTCTATAAATCATATACAACAACATGGGGCCACTTTTATATCTTAAAAATGTGTTGGTGACGAAAAAAATGGGTAAAACTCTGTTTACATTTGTATATGTATTGAAGGTATACAATAGGTAAATCTTTGTTTGACCAAAACATATTGTATGCACGAAACATAATACTTATTTGAGTTCTTTAGTTTTTTATACTCTATAAATATTGACGGTCTTGCGAACTTTTGATAACTCAACTTGATGCCTTAAATTCGATTGCGAAACTAAAATTTTACATGTTTTAACACAAAGTATGACCATCAATCCTAAGTATAGCTGGCACACTCATGCAACTATAATTACAAAACATATACAATATCAACTGCATACCTAACAGTAAGAATACCCTCTCACTTATCTAGGAGTTAAGGTTGGTGCTAACATGAATAGGATCGATTCATGGAAAGATGTTGTCCAAAAGGTTAAAAATAAGCTCTCGTCTTGGAAAGCTAAAACCCTATCAGTTGGAGGTAGGTTTACCCTCATTAAATCGGTTCTAGGGGCTGTTCCTACATACTATATGACGCTCTTTAAAACCCCAGAATGTGTCCTTTCTTATCTTGAGAGGCTGCGTCACTCTTTTTTCCTAGGAACTGACATTGATGACCGAAAGATTTCTTGGATTAGTTGGAATCAGGTGATGGCGCATAAGAAGAATGGCGGCCTTGGTGTTAACAGCCTTTATGCTCTTAATCACGCCTTGCTTTTCAAATGGTTATGGCATTTTTT
>BQNB010158715.1:938-14999 GCA_026074375.1 Tanacetum coccineum | reverse complement strand
TTACAAAACGCGTACAAAGATCATGCATATCCTTTCCTAAGATATCTCATAAACGGTACTAACTATTTTATACTAACGGTTCTAACTATCTGATCAGTACTAACATTTTGTACTGTCAGTACAAATTACAACTAGTGGTACTAACTAATATAACTAACGTTACTAAGTCAGGAATGCATAATTCCCAACAAGATTCATGGGCGTTTCGGATGTTTATTTAGGTTTGGAACCCTCTCTTTTTCCCCTTTCAAATATATATTTTAAATTAGTAATATGTTATACGTTTAGATAAATAATTGCATTATATGTTATAAACGGTGACACTTTATATATAACATTCATTCTCGAAATGCCTCATTATATATTTTCGTCCAGGGATCTCAAATTTTTTATAAATTTTGAGACGACCCTATATTTAGTTATTTGTTAACAGTCTTAAATTTTTGATTAGAAATGTTTTGTTTCATGTTTATAAAAGTTATTTCTGTATAGTTTAATATATAAGTTATAAAAGCAGACAACTAAAACCATTTAGACGATTATACAAAAACAAACAACACTATTTTATTAAGATTCATACTTTATAACCACCTTTTACCAGTAAAATACGGTAGCCAGATTTAGACTCAAAACATTTTAATGAAACAAACACGCTCGTACTGTTGTTGATTACTACATTTATAAGCTTAAGATAAAAAAACAAGTCACGACATCTAATTATATTGCTCCATATACAAGATGGAGCTTTATTCATTGATTAAAGTTCATTTAGATATCAAACTTTATTTGGATACTAAGGGTCAATCTTCACCTTCTATCTCTATTTGATCCAATGGATGAGATTAAACTAAACATTTTAACAAACTCATTTTCATACTTTTTTTTTCAAATATTAATATCTCTTAAACCGTTAATCGTTAAGCGATAACAACTATACCATCACGACGAACATTTAATTATCTTTCTATAGATGGACACTTTGATATACTATCGACAATTTTATTTTCACGATTTTTTACTTTTTTTTTGTTGTTGAAACTTGCATGAAGAAACCATATGTGATTAAACAATAATTTAGATATACTAATAAAATCACATGTGATATTGGTGTTAAATCACATATGATTTTATTACATATCATATGCAATTTAACACTAATATCACATGTGATTTTATTAGAATATTCGAATTAGTGTTTAATCGCATGTGATTTCTCATGCAAGTTTTAACAAAGAAGAAAAAAAGACGAAAAAACGAACAAAAAGGCGAGAAAACAAGAAAAAAAGTTTTAGTGCCCTGTTAGGTCACACTTATATAATCATAAAACCTTATAATCACTGAGATTGTCGGGTTTCTAGCATTTAATGCTACCTGCCCGCCCGATCTATACCCGACTCACTTCTGCATTTAATGCTCCCCGACCCACCTTATTAGACCCGATCCACCCTCCCTCATATTACCTCCGATACATCTAACAACACTTACGCTGCGTTCTCGAGTTACTTCATTAAAGAAAAGGAAAGGAAAGTGAAAATGAAACGGCCCATGTTGTGTTCTCGAGTATTACTTAAGAAAGGAAATGGAAGGAAATGAAAGGAAATTTAGTATTATTTGGAAGGAAAGTGTTTCCTCCACACCAATTTAGGGAGGAGGAAAATGCTCCCCGACCCACCTTATTAGACCCGATCCACCCTCCCTCATATTACCTCCGATACATCTAACAACACTTACCTTTATACGAGTCTATCTCACTGCTCCTCCCCCATTGTTTCTGAATCCCACTATCATCCATCTCAGATCTATTGCATCTCTTTCTCTCTTTCTCTCTCTCTAAAACACATATTTGAGATCTATGCTTTTGATGTGGTCTGGGTGTTTTGCATCTCGCCAGAAAAATATGGGTGCCACCTGTGTTTGTTTCACTCCTGATGGGGGTATATATGGTTTGCGTTTTGATGTGGATTGGGTGCTTTGCATCTCGCTAGAAAAACTACGTTGTTGATGATACTAGGAAAACTATAGGGTAAGCATTAAAGATTTTTATTGTTTATTATTGATTGGTTAATTTATTTACAAATTAGGGTTTTTTCATATTTTTAAGGTTTTGAATTTTGTTTTTCTTAATAAATTTTGGGGTTGATTAGTACTAATTGTTATTTTGTTGGTCTAAAAGCTGTATGAATAATTAATTTTTTTGATATGTGATTTCACTTTCTGAGATATTTAGGGGGTGTTTGGGGTTGCTTATTGAAAATAGATTATTCATTTTGGAAACACATAATTAGATAATCAACTGTTACACATGATTTTGAAATGTAGTGTTTGGATTTGATTATGCTATATGATAACGCAATAATCAGATAATCAATTTTTTAAGTGTTTGACAGATTAGATTATTTGATTGTTTAATAAATGAAATTACCAAAAAGGACACTTATTTATTACTTGAGTTACCTAATTAATAGTTTTATATTTAGATAATATTTATAGAAGAATGCCAATGTTTATAAATTAACACTGAGAATATACCATCGTGGACCTAACAAAATAACAAACTAATAGTAGTTTAGTGTTGGGCTAAGACTTTTCTTAGCCTGTATAGTTAGGCCCTTCTTTTAAGTTATTTTTAGGGCTTTATAGCTTTATCTCTTCCAAACCCCCACTTTCATTTTACATCACCATCATAGTTACCTGCAACTCTAAAGTCAGTTTGCCAATGTGCATATATAACAATAGAACACACTTTTTCTTTGCACAAAGAAGAATGCAAGCATCCAAGGAAAGAAAAGGCTGAAATGAGGGCAAGCTCATAAAATTGCCACGAAATAGATTATTGCGTTTTGCTGCAGCATGTCCATACCTGCTTTTACAAAACTGTATTTTAGGACCTTCAAAACGTAAATAATCATGTTTTGTCTTTTGCTTCCCAAACATTTAAAACTCATTATTTACGTTTTTAGCACACAATAATCAGATAATCCCTATCAAAACGCAATGACAAACATCCTTTTAATCTAATTTTTATTTTGTGTTTACATAATGGTTTATTCATGAACTGAGGCTAATAGGAAAGCTAGATTGATGTTAACTGAGCATGAGATGGTAATGCATGATTTGCCATTGAAATTATGAGATGGTGATGGTAATAAATGGTTCGGGATTGCATATATATTGTGCTTATGTAGTGTTTACTAACGCTCGTATCCTGGCTGGTCAGCCACACCTAGACCGTGACTGCAGCCATGGCGGATGTTTGGCATCACATCTATATTTGCATTTCTATTTTTAAATGTTGGATATATTTGAACTTTGTGGAAAGTGGAAGCCTATCCCTTGTTGTATTTGTTCGTATTTGTTGGCTTTCTGTGACGGGCGCCTTATTTGGTATTCTATTATGGCTTTTTCTATTGCCGTAAACTGATTTGATATATAACTTAATCCCCCTACATAGTTTCAGTGGTGTTGCTTGAGGCTCAGGACCGGGTTGGTATCATAGAGCGGGTCAGTTTTGCTTATGCTTTCAGCTTAGTAGAGGCTGTGATGAGTCTACACGACTTTCATAAAGATGAGACAATCTGTATCTTGGCGGCGCGACCTATTATGGTCGCAGCTATGGCATACGTGTCCTCTTTAATATGTTGTTAGCATGTCTAAGCCTCATACACATTGTTTGTTTATGCTTACATCGTCATTGGCTGATTTTGGGTTAATGGTTGCTTAATTTACATATGGTTTGTAAGCGGCTGGTCATATCATTGATCATTCACTCACATATTACTATAGCATGAGTTTTTAATTATTTGAAATGAATCGGGTACAAAGGCTAACAGGGGCCGGAGCACCTGCCTTTGTATGTTTTATATACTGGGATCGCCGGGTTGCATATAATGTTGACCCGCACCTGCTGACCCGCTGACCTGACCCACACATTTATAATCAATTCATTTTCCATTATTAAAAAATTTACATACCAGGTTTGTTTGGGGGTACGTGTCTTGGTTATTAATTTTAATAAGACGAGACTAATGGTGATATTGATTAAAAGAGGTTGTGATGAATTTAAACAAATTCGATTAAAGTCGTGAATGGCCACGTCTTGACAGGACAAACTACTAGGTTTGCAACCATGGTCGATGTATATACTTTTCTCGATTATTAATCAATCTGAGCCTCATAGACACATCTATCTAATTTTTCTATCTCATCATCATTTTGTATTTTAAGTTCTCAATATTGCTCACGTTATAGTAATCGCAGTTGTTTGTGGTTTATTATGGTGGCAGTCGGATACAAATCACCTACAAGATTAGGTGTGACTATATCATTGTCAACATACTGACTGATAGATATATTATGATCATACCTCTTTAAATAAATATTTAGTGATCTACTGTTTTACAAAATATTTAGCCCAGAGATTCCAAACATCCCTTAATAATTTTCAGTAGAGAATAAACTTCATTACAAAGTTTTATACATTCATCTTGATCACATTCAAATGTTGTGTATATGGAGGACGATGTGACATGTATCCGTTATTGCTGGACGCACTAGATCTGTAAGCAAAATGTCATGTTTTATAAAGAATTCATACCCAACACAAAAAACAATTTTACCAAGATCAAAGATACGTTTTTGTTTGCTAATGCTAGAGCTTCGCGTTAATACTATTTTATAAAAGGCAATGATGAGTTTATCGATAGGGAGGAACAGAGAAGAGGTGGTCTGCATCTTGGCGTGGCAACTTACTAAAGTTGCAGCCATGGCAGATATGTTCTGTTTCTCCGATGATCTACCCTTCTTAGCCAATAAAAAGAATTTTTTTTCTCGAACCACCGGGTCGATCCGAGTTTCTTCGATGCTCTCCCCTTCTGAGTTTCATATAATTATATATATACCCTCGGCGTGCTAAAGGCCGTTGCTTCACTTATTCGGCTAGGAGGTGTTTCTTCGTAAACATACCAGGCGAGTTTTAAGAAGTTTTACATACTTCTTATTTTTAGGGTATAATTTTACATATTGTATAGTGGTGTGCAGTGACACGAAGCTATATTTTGCAACTTAATTGTTTAATCTCAATACTGAAGTGTACTAACTTTCTGAAACCCACTGTTGTTACATGTATACAGAAGGAAAGAGCTGCTGCTTCAGAAACCAATCCCATTCTGACTTCGATATTTAGAATCGTATTACGCCGTACCCCCTGGTTCTGGCAAACGGATCACAATTACAGGTTACTAATAGGCTAACTTCACTCCTTTCAAATATACGTATGTTGTTAGAGGATAGGCTAACAAAAAATATTTATGTATTGAAAACAACAAGCACTTATATGCGGTTGTTATGTGTTGCAGGTGATATATGTTGCTAATTTCATTGAGTTCTTTGTGGAGGAGGCTAAATGTGTTTATAGTGATATTTACCCATCACCATATCCTAATCGTCGTTGGTTTGTTCTAAAACAGGTAATTCCATTTTAGCCAATAACAAGTACTTATTTTTATCAAAAATAATTTTTGACTGATCAGGTTGTATGAGCCTTTGAGGTTCATCGCTAGCACTACTTTTAATTTATTCTTTTAACCTACATCCTGTTGGTTTCGTTGCTACAATCACTCCCTTGAATTACCCCTTAGAAATGATTACTCGGAAGGTTGGATATTACATAAGTTACACAAAATTATTGCAATTTTTTGATAATCTGTTAAATTGTCAGTAACTTAGAATGAAACTTTACATTTTGGTGTTCTAATCAGGCTGGACATGCTTTTGCATGCATATATATTGTGGTGATAAGGCCCTTTGAGCTCACACTATTAACCGCCTAAGAAGCAGCTGAGCTTGCCATTCAATCTGGAATCCTACTAGTATGGCTTCATTTTCTTTATCCATTTATTATCTTTATTTTATTTCTCACATAGCATTTAGATCCCTTTAAGTTGTTTTTAAATCACATGGTGTTTTGAATGTTGTCATGGGAGATGCTCCTAGGTGTGGACAACATCCCTTTATGTTTGACGCCAGCAACAAAACATGTTATGCAAATAGGCGTTGACAACAATTTCAGTTGAATCTTATGTTATGTGTACAGTTTCCTTTTTGTTATTGCCCACTTTCCTTTGTTTTGTATAAATGGTATCCTTAGCAGTAGTTAAGTAGCAGGCATTATTGGATTGATGTCAAGCAGTATATATGTCTCTCGCATTTAATAGCTATGTTTATATGGTTGAAAATGCTCTCTGCTTAACCCTTGATTACTACTTTCATAGGTTATTCAGTGTTGGCATCTTGAAGAGGAATGCATATGCTCACAATGAAGTAAAATCACTAGTTGATTAGGTTCATCAATTCTGGTTATTGTATGAATTGTATATGTTGATTTTTGTTTTATAAATTACATTGCTTATACTTTTATATGACAAAACACGATAAACAAAACCCGCCATTAGTAACGACCATATCGACATCAACAACAACGACGCCTACCAATCGTCCCGCAGCGGAGCGCGAGCCGATATACTAGTTGTATCACACATTCATAAAAGGCTAAAGCTTGTAGAGATTAGAGAGGGAAGTAAGGATTAAAAGAAAAAGTAAACATTAAAAGAGAAACTGAGAGGGTTACATGTACTATGTGTTTTTCACTTATCACTTACTTACCTTCCCTTCTAGTAAGGGAGGGTATTTATAGTGTTTGTCTAAAACACGTATTTTCTCTAGTCACTAACTACTTAAGCTTAATGGGCTAATTATAATTGCTTGGCCCATTAAGAATTATTACATTATTTAATAAAGTAAAACTAGCTAAACTATACTATATAATTAAGATAATTTCATTTTATAATAATCGACACTTTTTATTCCTAACAATCTCCCCCTAAGGGTCGATTATTCTGGGCGATCCCTCAGTGGTTGAATTGGTCTTCCGTTCACGTAGCTTTCACATATTCTCATTTGAATTCGAGGCTTCAATCAATCTTGAATATTTTCTTCAAAGAATTTCATTATCTCTGCATCTTCTTCGCTGAGAGAAGGGTCTTTAAAACCATGTTTCACATCCAAGTTGATCTTCTTAACATCTTCAACACTCTTTTCCAAGGTTGCAACGCAGAACTTTGGTGTTTCATCAATATTCATAACCTTTTTTTCCTTTTTACTATTCTTATATATCAAACCAACGAAAGGAATAGCTATGATTGAATATGGTGAAAGATCTTCAATACCAGGAACCATGAGTGTTAGAGCAGTAACACTGCTTCTGATAAAGACGTTCAAAGCTTTGAGTATACCATTCTCCCAATAGTTAATCTTCCTTTCAAGCACATCAAATACAAGTCATCACTATCATTCTTGTTTAAGTACTTGCAGTCAGACTCCGAGAAGGAACACATATGACTATCCGCCCTTTTAACAATAATCTCCTTTATGAACTCTTGCCCATATCCTTGATCATACAAGATTCTGATTATTTCTACAATCTTTTGATCTGAGAAGACTTCATGAGGATCTACTATTTTTTCTAGCTTCCCTTTGATGTAAGAAATATTAGCCCATAAACTTTTCCAGTGATGAACAGCGAATCATGCTTCTAGATTAAACTTTTTGATCACCTTTCTTACCCATCTGGATCTAAGTTATTCAATATAATTTTTTTGGGAAGGGAATAACATGAATCTTGTGTATTGATATAACATACTTACTTGTTTTAGAATTCTTATACTTCAGATAGAAAACATCTTTTGTTATACAAATACCTTGTTGGAGCATTCAGATTTCTGTCACAACCTTGGTATACTAGGGCTGGATTATCAAGAACTTGTAAAGTCAAATCTTCTACTCTTCTTTGCCAAACTATCTGATTTTCCATGTAGATTATTCATTTGATCAAGATGATAAGTATACTCTTCACCAGATTTACATCGACTTCCTATCATGTTATCAAGAGAAAGTTTTCTTTTATTGTTTTTTTAATCAGGCATCGTTGTAACCCCTACGTACACTTCCTGATATCATTCCAAAAACTATGGCATAGCAATATTCCTCGGATGGTACCTCATCATCATCAGTTTCTTGATCTCTAGACCATGGATCAAATTCTTATTGCGGTTATTGTGTAGATGATTTAGTCTAAGATGAATTATCAGTTGTCTTTGACGATGAAACACTCTTTGTAATGCTTCGAACCTTCAACAATTACATTTTCTGCCTTTTCGCACTACTCTCCCCCTCAGGAAGAGAATCATCATCATGATGGTCGTTATGATCTTGCATGAAAAAAAAATCAGGCCTGCAAGAGTCAACTAGAGTGGAAGATTTGTCAAACTTATACTTTAGTGCAATCCATATAGCAAAATCAACATTTTGTGCTTGTGGATCATCCTTCGTCTTCATGTATAATTGATGTTGAAGATCGGGAATTGAAGAACTTGAAGAAGTAAGATGCACATGAAGAATATTGGTATTCTTGTAGTTCCTGAGAAATGCATCAGCCTGTTAAGGAACATTAGCAGCTAAATCATTGGTAACTTAAGACGAAAGTTCAACTCTTGTTAGCTCAGATTCCATTTGAACAACATCTGAAATCATAAAAGAGAGTTTAGCTTTATACTTTTCTCTTTCTAACTTAATAGCATCAACTACAAGCCAAGGAAGATTGTGTTTCTTATTCAGATCAGTTGCCTTGGTTACCAACTTAGGAAGTACATCTTCAAGTGCCTCAACAATCTTTTTCAAAAGAAGTTTCCCATTACTCTTTTAAACAAAATATTTCCTCATGTTCTGTAGCATGTGACCATGTCGTCTGCTCATACGTGCTAGTGCACCTTGAAGATGTCTTGAATATTTTGGTGAAGACTTGGGTAGTGGAACTTTAGATGATGTTGCTCGTAAAGCCGTCAATTCCTTGAGTACATCCTTATCCGTGGATATGGTTTCAATCCTAGGGGATCTAGTGGGTGTGGTGAGTGGTGTATCATTAATCTCTAAACTATCCTTCCATTTCCTCTGAATTAACTCAGGCTTGGCAGTTTCCTCCTCCTCTTCATCAATTGCAACATAATCAACAACTTTCAACGCCTTCAGACTTTCCTTTTGACTCCCTGGATCTATCCTAGTGCCAGGATATTCTTGACTCATAATCATATCATCAACAAACTTATTAGCACCAGACTTATCTATTTCAACTATCTGGTTAACATCCTCATCCAAAAGGTATCGCTAAACAAGTTTGACATTAGCTTGAGCTTCTACCTCTTAATCACTTTTAGCCAACATATAACTCAATATCTGAGCCTCAGTCATGTTATCCAAATCAATCCGCTCTGCTGTTAGAATTGGTCTGAGCCTCAGTAATCTGTTATCCTATCATAAACCGCTCTGAGGTTTAGATTTGGAGTTCTTAGATCAGGTTGTTTACTTTTCTTGGTCTTGAAACTTCCGAGGAATCCTATGAACACTCTTGTACTTCCCGATTTTGAATCCTTCCGAAGTTCTAGATCAGGTTGTTTCCTTTTCTTGGTCTTGAACTTCAGAGGAATCCTATGAACACTTGACTTCCCTGATTTTGACTCCTCCTTCTTCTTTGGAGTAATCTGTGGGTTAAGAGACCTAGGGGCACTAGGTGTCCTATATGTTCCTTGAGAAGACACAGGCGGTTGTAGTTGAGTCATTGGAACAACTAAATTAAAATCAGCAGCATATACCTTATAAGCGTTAGTTTGCATGACCTCTGCCTTCAACAAGTAATCAGAGGAATCCTCATACCTTGACCTTTAGAATTCCCGAATGCAAAGATAGACTACACAACATCATCATGTACCACTAAATGATTTGGTTCATTCAATATCTTTGGTATGTCAGGATATGTTGTGAAAATGTGATCAATGATAAGCTTAGTGAAACGCGGGTAAGGAACCATCGGATTCTTTGCTGAAGGATTCATTAGTTGAAACTGAAGACCTTCCCAGATCAATGCAACAATGTAGAATATATGAAATATCTAATCTCACAATCAAATGACAAAGAACTAGAGAGAGAGTGGAAGGATGAACACTTTTAGAGAGAGAAAGGAAAAGAGAGAATATTAGATTAAGTGAAATGAGAAAGTGAACAACCAACACCCTCTCCAAGCAATGGAGAGAGAACTTATACCATCTAACATTTCCGGCCATGGGCCTTGTGTAGGCTTTCCATGGGCCTTTGGCCTTTATACCTACTTGAGGTTCCAAAAACTATACTACGAGCTATCTTACGATATTTATGGAAGTGACTGATAATTTTTGTATTCCTAACAATCTCCCCCTAAGGGAGGTCACTCCAATTTACAAAACACTTAATCCTAGCATACTATCCTTGTATTCAATCTTGTACTCATAGTCTCTTGTGATATGTTGTAGAGATATTTTACTTTAGGCTTGAGCTTGTTCCTTTAATCTTGACTTGTATGTGAACTTAAACTTCTTTGAGATCATCAACCAAACATAATCTCTTATCATCAAGTTGTGATCATTTGCCATCTTGTGTACTTGTGACCTTCAGACCGACATGCTCATACTTTTCTTGATTCTTTAACTAGAAAGCTTGAATAAGGCAACTTTCTTGAAGTTGTGCGGTATCAAAGTAGCGGAAGTCCTGAAACATGTACTTGAGCTTTCATAATGTATTTATATTTTTCGATCAAGTATGAGCATGTGGCTCAGAATCTTGACTTGACTTGAACCAGCTGCGGCTACTGGTGTTGTAAATCAAGTTATATACGTAATAATATCCAAAGTATAGAAAATTCCAAAACTACCCTTGAGGACAAAGGTAGTAGGAAAAATCTTAGAAAAATACTACACGTTCAACCGGTAAGTGATTACCAGGTCGTTTTCCCAAAGACTTATGAAATTGAGACCTCGTTTGTTATTTGGACACTGACTTGAATTGGTTCAAACTTTTTGGATTAATTTTCTAAATCAACAATTAAAACCAGTTTAAACAAGCAAGAAAAATTAACGACTAAGCAATTAAAAACAAATAACGATAATTAAAGAAAACGTGACAAATAAACAAGAATACTAAAATTAAACCCTAAATGCTTTTTTAAAATTTTTTCTAATCCTAAATGACTATTTAAAAGTAAAATGCTAAGGAAATTCTAAACCGAGAGTAATTTAAGCCAAAAACGAAGAAAACGAGAACGGATATGAAAACCCGTTCTTTAAAAAGTGATCTTTCAAAATATTAACTCTACGGAAGTAAATTTCAACATAAACCTAGAATATGATAAAAGAAAATTTTATGAAAAAGAAAATTATTTTTTTGATTATTTTTTTTAATTTTATGATTTTTTAAAGTTTTTAACAAAATTAATTCACGAAAAATATAAAACTTAAAGCTAAAAATCCAAAAAAAAAAATCCTAAAAATAGCTTATAATAAGCAGGATGCAAAAAAATAAGAAATCCTAAAGTGCTGAACTCAATAAGCCGGGAAAAATCAAAATAGCACTCGAAGTGCTTATTTATACTATAACTCAAAAAAGGGTTAAAAGGTTTGATAATGCAAAGTTGGACGTAAAAGTCCCAAGGGCACGTTGGTGAGGGGTGTGTATGTTGAGGCCTATAAAAGGGTGAGACTAGGTTGAGGTCGGGGGTTCGAGTCTTGCTCACCCCCGACTTCCTTGGTTTCCCCTTTTTTTATTTTTGCAAAAACCTAAAAACCAAAGTTATAAAACAGCTAAAAATTAAGAACTTTTGTGAAAACAACTTTTTTTCAAAATCAAAATTAAACTGAAAACAGCTTATTAAAGCAGACAGAACAACTTGGCTTATTTTTAGACTTTTTTCAAAACTTAAGCATTGAATGAGCTAAGGCCTAGTGAAATAAGCTAAGACTACCCTTTATCTAACCTAATAAGCTAGAATGAACTAACTTTGAGCAAAAACTAATAGCCATAAGCTAAGAAACCAATAAGCACTTATAAGAAAACTTCATGCCAAACAGACTGTTAAGCACTTTTTGAGCTTATTTTCAACTAAGAAAATGGAACCTTATGGCAATAATCTCTATACCTAGCAATCAAGAACTATTTTGAAAATCAAATAAGCAAAGAAAAAGCCAGATTAAAAAGCTACTTGTGCTGAATTACCTATGTTTTTGATTTTTTAAAGAAAAGACTAATAAGATAAATTCTAACCCTATTAAGCTATTGATAACTAAATATCAACCTAATAAGCTAATTTGAACAGAAATTAAACAAAAACTAAGGGCTTATAAGCTAAAAATCTTAAATAAGCAGTTTGGTAAAAACTGTTAACCAAACAAGCCTTAAGGGCACTTTTGAGCTTATTTTCCAATAAGCTAAAGGATCCTTATGAACTTTTGGCTTATTCCAGTAGAAAACTTATCTAAAACACTACTTAAAACAACTCTTGAAAATTATTTTGAAATCTAAATAAGCTAATAAAAAGCTGAATGAAATCTGCTTATATACTCAGTACATGCTGAGTATTTGAAAAGACAAAGTGTTACTTTGCATCTTAAAAACAGATTGGCAAATAAGCTTATCTTTAAAAACAAGTTCAAAAAGATGAAATCTAGCCTACAATCTACTAATACTAAGAAAATCAAAAGCTAACAACTACTTTTGCATGCTGAATTCTTAGCTTGAAAATGGCATTAAGGGCTGTTTTGACTTGCTGATGCAAATGACACATAGATGTCCAAATGTTTAAACTAAACTTTGCAGGTTTAAAAACTTTGCTTCTATACTATTAAAATAACAAAATGAAAGCAAAATGACTAATAAAACTAGCTAGAACAATATTGATCTAAAAATTCCCAATGAACTGATCAAATGCTCACAGCTTCAATTAACAACTCTCAAATTTATAGAAAACTAGATTAAACCTTAAATTCTAACTCTTATAAACTTATTAATGATATTTGACATCAATTTAAGGAACCAAAAGGAATCTAGTAGCACTAACTCAAGTTAGTGCTGCCTGACCCAAACACCCCCTTAAATTCATCAATCCCATTTTCAGCTTATAAATTTGAGAAATAAGGTTTGACAGTTAAATACAATATAATAACAAGCTTCTAACAGACATAATGAACTATTTTAAACTAACAAATAAGCCAGAACAATAAGCTAAAAGCTAATGCTACTATTTTTGGTTTTTTAACTGTTTTATACTAAAAGCTGATAAAATGAGATTTAAACTAAGCAATGAACTAAATAAGCACAGGTAAACATTGATAAGCACAGATAAGCTATTCTAAACAAATTAAGCAGGCAATAAGCAGTAATAAGCTAGAAATGCAAATTTAAGCTAAAAAATGTAAAAAGGAAACTTACAAGAGCCTCTGCTTAAACGAGGCTTATCAAATGCTCTTTTGAGCTATCAACAAGCTCCAGCTTATCAAATGATAAGCTGGTAGGGTCCTGGAAGCCCTTCCATTACTGGCTTCCCTTCCTTAATAAGCTGAGGTAATTTATAGAGTGGAATTAAGTGACAATAAGCTTAGTTAAGCTTTTGAGAGCTTAACTAAGTGAATACTAGCTTGAGTGGTGAATTAAGAGCTTATTAAGAACTGTTTGATTAATTAAGAGCTTATTAAACCAAATTGCTTATAAAACATAAATTGAACATTAAAATGAAAACACACTTTTATTAATAAAAGAGTACTGATTACAAGCTTGAAAAAGAGATTACAATTACTGAATTAAGACATTTCAATAAGCTAAATTGCAAAAATTACAAGTTATTTAAAAACTACACTAAGCTATATTAATACTACTCCTAGATGCCTCTTTGTGAGTGAGAGAAGCCTCCTATTTATAGCTAGAGAAGATGCTTCTAGGTCTTCTTCACACACTCCTCTTAGATTTGATCTCTGCCCTTGAATCCTTTCAATCATTAGATACCCTGTCTTAGCCGTTAGATCAAAGATGTGATCACACGGATTGCCAGCGTGGCATTCCTTGTGTCAGAGCCTTGTGCTTCTTTTGGCTTGCTTTTAGTGTAAATTCCCACCTCTTGATGTGTTTCTTTTGAGCCCCGCGTGTCATTCTTTG
>BQNB010158713.1:0-14999 GCA_026074375.1 Tanacetum coccineum | reverse complement strand
AAGGTTGATGATCCGGTTAATGAGGATAGTGATGATGAAGTGTTAGAGGTTTACAACGAAACTACCACTTTTATGGCTTCCACGAGCACAAATCCTAACGAAGTTTCTAAAAGTGTCAATGGAAATTGATACGGAGGTCATAAAGAACTTCAGCAAGAAGTTTTACAACTCCCTAGGCAGTGTACCTAATCGTTGCAGTATAGTATAGGCAAGACTTGGGGGTTGTTATCGTTCTCTAGGGGAATAGGTTGGGAAGGCTTGATCACGGTCTACCAGAATTATAGGGGTTGAGAGAAGATTCTTTTTGTATTTTTATATTTTATGAAAGCAAGTAAATCTATGCTTTGAGAGGTTGATTTGTTTAACTAATAACTAAACTAATTATAATCTATGATACTGGTGATAACTTTATGATAAGAAAGTGTATTTACCTAATCATGCACTACTCCTCAGATTGCTTCTCTTAGATCCGTTGCTTTGTCACACTTATGATGATCGGTGTAAGTATTTCCTAGGTCATGAACGGATTACACGAACCCGCCGTCTATTTAATATTCCGATAAGGCAACGCACAAGTAAGGTAGTATGAAAACTATTACAAGGCCCCTAAGAGTATATTAAATGCATGTGAAATAGCTTAAGAGGGATCAACCATATAGTGGGTAAGATAGTATGAAGACTGTTACCGATGGTATCCTTTCTACACTACTCGCGTTTCCCTAGACATATCAATAGCGATACAGACAAAAGCTGGTTTTCTAAAGCCTAACGCGCACATTCATCAACAAGAAGCAACATCAAAAGGATCTACAACCTAAGTTTCATGCAATCATAGATAAATACAAAGGAGGGTTTAGCCTTGCATGTTATAAAGAAAGCAAGGAGATAAATCTATCAAACAACACATAGACATATTGAATGATTAATGATAAATAACCTTAATTGATTAAAACATGGATTCAAGGTTGTACAATATGGTTTTGAGGCCCTAAAAATGACCTATAAAGCTGCTAGAATAACAAGGGTTCGTCTCCCTAGGTTTATACAAAAAGTTACACACTTAAAACCATAAAAACGGTTTTATATTTATAGAGATATCGACGCGACGTCGTCGCTTAGAAATCCTGACGCCATCACTACATAGATGATTCTAGATCCTCTTTTAGTCGTCCACGTCCTGATGCCGTCGCGAAATTCCTGACGCCGTCACCATATAGATCATGACGGCGTCGCTTTATGCCTGCGACGCCGTCTCTACACACTGTATGCATAAATCTTTAATAGATTTGGTGTAGGTCCGTAATCTTGTTTGTTTCTTCTCTAAATGAGCCCAAGTAACATGTATTTCCTCCAAAATCCATCCAAGTGCTAAAACCTAAAAACAAATAATTAAGCACGTAATCTGGGCATATTTGCTTGATTTAGGGGGTTAAATGACCCCGAAACAGTGTATAAAATGACACCTCATTAGTGTTCATAACACATAGAGGACTAAAGTTCCACTACAAAGTTCTTCTGTCTCATCCGACTTTACCACTGAATTTCTAAACTTTAATAATGTTCTACCAACTGACAATGAAATCATTTCCATGATGAATGTCGATGTTCGTCATGAAGAACCAAGTAATCAAACACCCTCACTTCTCACCATACCTGTAACAGTAATCCCTGAAACCTTAATAGCTACTGCAACAACCATTCCTCTATCTATTCCTCCATTCATTCCTCTTCCACATCAATCAATACAACTCCCACACCAACTTCTATACCAACTACCTCTCTTCCTGTAATTCTAGAATTCTCATCCCTATTTGGATTCAACCAAAGAGTTTTTATCTTGGAAAAGGACCTCTCTCAACTCAAACAAGTTGATCATTCTGCATAACTCCTCAAAGCTATAAAATCACAAGTCCCTACAGTCGTAGAAGCCCATCTTGGCACAAGACTAGGAGATCATATTCAAAAGGCTTTCTAGTCATATACTGCGGAATTTGAGAAGAAAGCTTAAGCTGAGATGAAGAGATACATAAATCTCGTTAAGAAATCTGTGAAAGATATTATCAACGATGAAGTCAAAACTCAACTACCTCAGATTCTACCAAAGGAAATAGCTGACTTCGCCACTCCTGTGATCCAAGGCACCATTACTGAATCACTTGAGAATGTCGTCTTGGCCAAATCTTCTTCTCAACGTCAATCAACATACGAGGCAGCAGCGTCACTCACGGAGTTTGAATTAATGAAAATCCTTTTAGACAAGATGCAGAAAAGTCAATCGTATCGAGGGGCTAAAGAACACAAAGAACTATACGATGGACCAGTCAAATCTTACAAGCTTGACAAGGACCTCTTTGAATCTTTTAGAAAAGCGTATTCATTAAAAAGAGACTGTGAAGACAAGGATAAAGATGAAGACCCTGCAACTGGATCAGACCAAGGGTTGAAGAGACGGAAGACAAGCAAGGATGTTGAACCATTAAAAGGCCCTAAATCAAAATAATCAAAGTCAAGCTCGTCCAAAGGCACCAAGTCTCAGCCAAAATCATCTGGTAAGTATGTTCAAGCAGAGGAATCAGTGTTTGAGGATGTAGATACTGAGATGCCACTGAATCAAGGAAGTGATTTGGGTAACACTGGTGAACAACCCAATGTCGAGGCTGCTTCAAAGCATGACTGGTTCAAGAAACCTAAAAGACCTCCGATCCCTGATTCGGATTGGAATGTTGGAAAATCAGTTGACTTTAGACCACCTCAAACCTGGATCAGCAAAATTGCTCAAGCAGAAAAACCTCCTCTTTCTTTCGACGAGCTTATGAGCACTCCTATCGACTTCTCAGCATATGTCATGAACCATCTTAAGATTGATAATCTAACACAATATCATCTTGTTGGACCAATTTTTAATCTTCTAAAAGGGACATATAGAAGTCGTGTGGAACTCGAGTATAACATTGAAGAATGTTATAAAGCTGTAACTGATCGACTGGACTAGAATAACCCTGAAGGAAAGATATATCCATTTGACCTTAGCAAGCCTCTACCATTGATAATGGATCTAGGTCATCAAGTAGTTCATGTTGACTACTTCATCAACAATAACCTCGAGTATCTGATAGGAGGAAGCTCAAGCAGGAAATATACGACTTCTAAAACAAAAACAAAGGCTGCTAAGTATGATATTTAGGCATTGAAGACATGGTTCCATCGTTATGGAGTCCGGTAAAGGTATCCTATGATAGACATGTTGTCTGGGGAACTTCTCACTGGGGTCCTAAACAATAAAGATTCTATGGATTCGCAAGCAACAATGTGTCCAAACATGATGTGTACTCCACGAAAAGAATTATAACAGTAACCAAAGTGAAAGTTATGAAGTGGTATGATTACGGTTATCTGGAGGAGATTGAAGTTCGAAGAGAAGATCGGCAATTATACAAATTCAAGGAAGGTGACTTTCCAAGACTTCACCTGCACAATATTAAAGATATGCTGCTTAATCTTGAAAGAGATGTTATTTTTAACTTGGGTGTAGCATTATGGATGTTTACCAGACGTACTGTCATTCTTAAGCGGGTGAAAGACCTTCAACTGGGAGTCAAAAGCTACCAGAAGAAGCTCAATATAACCAAGCCAGAGACATTCAGGTTTGACATCTCCAACAGAACTCCATACATTGCATACAAGAATCCTCAAGGAATTATCTATGAAGACAAGTACAAAATAAACAGGTTGATGCGCACGGATGAACTCTACAAGTTCAGTGACGGGACGCTCACATCTGTTAGATCTGTTCTTCATGATATTGCTTCAAACGTGAGAATGGAGTACTTGCCAAAGAGAAGATGGAGTAGTTTAGACAGAAAGATGTCTCTCATCATGATTAAGGCTATCGATCAGCTGTCGCTAGAAAGAAGGTTAATGAGGAGCTTGGAAAAGTTCGTTGGTGGGAGAGATTACGAGGAAGACCTACGACTACTTTAACGAACCATATGATTCTGTCAGATGTTGTTCTTATCATTCAGGTTAAACCTCATAAACAATAAACTTGTGAATATGTGAATATGTAGTGTAAACAATTAAGTTAGGCATATATAGTGTTTGAGTATGAATTTTCAAGAATTTTTCAAGAAATTCAAAATATTTCAAAATAACGTACTCAACACTATATAATACCCTCATAATTTGAGGGGGAGCATCAAAATGTTCCCAATAAAAGGCTTGATATATAATTAGAACATTTTTTCTCCCTAACTATTTTTCATACATATTTGAATCAATTAATATCCAAAATATCAAGAGATTTGACATTTTTGATAAGGGGAGAAAATGTGATTAAAATATATAACTTGTAAAAATGTGATTTTAATGACTCGTGTGTGAACTCCTTCCTTGTATGTTATAAACATGTTCGGTTATCGATGCACATATGTAGGGGGAGCTTTTCTAAAAAGTAAAACCATCGAGGTACTAAATGTTTTGATTTTTATTAAAGTACCTTGATCGATGTTTTTAAATGGTTTTAAGGCTGTGAACAATACCAAAAGACCGACCATGTATATAATTAATTAGAGTTATAAGGTGGTTAGGTATAGGTGTTCGTTCCCACGATCCAGCCAGAACTAGAGGGATCTACCCAGGGACATTCCATTAGTTAGAATAGAAGTCCATAGGTATGATAAAAAGGAGAAAAAGTGAGAAAAGGGAAAAATGCGGACTAAGATAGAGCTAACACTGGAACAAACCCAACAAGGTGTTAGTGATGAAGTCTTGGTAAGCATTGAAGGGGTTGAAGAATGAAAAAAAAGTAAAGATAAAGGGTGAAAAGAAAGAAGCCCTCCTTATACTTAGGCAGAAACTGGGTCAATACATATGCTATCAGAAATACTTAAGCTGTTGTCTTGTATTGAAGATAGTCACCATGGACCCAGTGATGCGATGCACAACCCTCCCCAGCCACTTAAGGTCTCTCAAAAGACTCTTGTTTCATTTCTCACAAAGATTACACTTATTTCTATCAACTTTCTCACTCTGAGTTAGTTGGTATTGAAAAGGTGGCAGTCTGCTCTAGCCTCCGATTACTAAAACTAAAAGTGCACTATCGAGTCTAGAGCTAAAAGAGATCATCCATAAATCTCACTATGACACAATTCTAATATATTTTTTGCTCACACACTGTGAAAAAAAGTAATACCTTAAGGTTCCTATGCATTATCCTTGTGATATTGCCAAAACATTAGAGTGATACTTAAGTATTCACAATGACAATGGAAATCCCTCTAGAGCCAACATTAAAAAAGCTTTGCGGTAGGTGACTTGTGAGATCCTATATGGATCAAACTTATGAGACTGGATATAGATTCGGTCGAGACTATGAATTAACGATTGATGAATTTTGAAATGCAAAAATTTCTCGATGTGTCGCAAAATCATTTTAGCAAGTGACACGTCGATTGATTTTCAAATCAATTTTTGTTTCAATCGGTGAGACCTTGTCTCACTGATTTACTCATACCGTGTTGTATGCTTTGAGACGTTCTAGTAATGAGAACGGCTAGTTCACCTACGAAACCATGTCAAGGAGATTCTTCGGAATTCTACCTGATTACAGGCCTTATTTACATTGATCAACGGGGAATCGTGGTTATTGAAACCGTATTCGATGAAGTAACAAAGACACTTTCTTCCATACATGTTGTTTATCACTAACCCATTCATGTAGGTAATCCTAATGGTGATAGCTGCTGGTCGAGACAAGTCAAGATTCATAGCCACATCCTCAAACTCGAACGACATACGTAAAGACATTATGAAAGCTCAAGTACATGTTTTAAGAATTTCGCTACTCTGATATCGTACGTCTTTCTTGAAGTGACAAAGTGTTAAAGTTAAAGAATTTCAAGAAAGATGGTTATTTAAGTTTTCAAGATCAAGAAAAGTATGAGCATGTCGGTCCGAAGGTCACAAGTACACAAGAAGGCAAAAGATCACGAGTTAATGATAAGAAATTATGTTTGGTTGATGATCTCAAGATGCTCAAAGATCACATGCAAGTCAAGCTTAACGGAACTAGCTCAAGCCTAAAGTCAAAGATCACTACAACAAATCACAAGTTAAAGATTGAAGTTTAAAGACCACGAACACAAGTCCGAAGACAAGCATAGTATGCTATTTTTAAGTTTTTGTAAATTAGAGTGATCTCCCTTTGGGGGAGATTGTTAGAAATACGAAAAGTATCGGTCACTATCAATGTATAGTTAGATAGCTCGTAGCATAATATTTGGAACCTTAGTAAGCTAGTTAGGCCAAAGCCCATGGAAAGCCCATGTAAGCTAAGGCCCATGACCGACCAAAAGGTTATATAAGTACCCTATTCATAGCTTGGAGAGGGCGTTGGTTGTTTCATTTTCTCACATAATATTACAAGCTTTCTCTCATCTTTCCTTTATCTCTCTAGTGTTCATCCAACTACTTCTTTCTCTAAAACCTTCCAAATGATCCATTGTGCATGTTTAAGATATTCTACATGTTTTCTTGGTAATCATAAACATGGAGTTTGAAATTAACTTGAAATTACTATTAAGACCATTATTTGGCACTTATTTTTACTTTAGTTTAATAATTGTTATGTCTTCTTAAGACATGTATAAATAGACTAAATAAATTTTAAAGAAAGTAAAAATAATTTTTTTTTGATTATTTTGAATTCTATTATGATTAAAAAACTATTTAATCTTAATTAAATCCTAAAAAATAGCAAATTAAGTACTAAAAATTTAGAAAAATGATTTTTAAACTTAGAAAAGTCTAAAATATTATAAAAGCTAAGAAAACTTTTTTAAACTATTTTAAAAATTAAAATCTATTTAAAATTTTAAAATAAGAAGACTAAAAAATGAAAATAAAAATCTAAAAGTGATGAAAATGATTTTAATGAATGTAAACCTAGAAATATTTATTCTAAATCTAAAAACTATTTTTTTGTAATTTTAAAAGTTATTTTTATATTTTTTATTGATTTTCTAAATTTTAAATCTACGAAAAATCCTAGAAATTAATAAAATAAAGGGAAAAATGTAAAAAATTCAGGAAAAGTCTAAAACTAAAATGAAACATGTTTACTAGAAAAATAATTAGAAAGCAGCTAGCTTATCGATTAAGATGTGAAAGTAGCTTAGTAAAAGATACGGGCTTATAATAAAAAAGGAAAAATTAAAATGTGTACCAAATAATAAATGTGGAGGAAGTGGTGGATGAGCTTTGTTAGCATATTGTAAAGACGGGTGTATTTGGGTGGGAGTGGTAATGGGTTCGAGTCTGCAAACACCCTTTCTGGCACTTTTTTTATATTTTGAAAACCAAAAGCTATAAAACTTATTAAGCACACTATTTTAAGCCTTTTTAATAAATGGAGCTTATGCTCAAATTACAATTCAGCTCATAAAGAGCTTTTGAAAGTCTGTCTACAGTAAGTGGGCTTATAAGCTCACTTTTGCTTGTTTTAACTAAAAGCTTTGCACACAGCTTAATTTAAGCTCAATTAAAAAAACAAAAGATGTTTAAGCAATTATAATGACTAGCAGTTGTGTTACTAGTCTGAATCAGCTTATTTGGCAACTACAACTTCTCACTATCTGAATTTGAGATCAAAGTGCTAAATCATGAATACAATTCTAAAAGCAAACTTTGAAGAAAAGCTCAAATGCTAAATAAGCCAAGTCCTACAGCTGAGCTTATGAAATAATTAATCTAATCATAAGCCATAAATTCAAGCAAGAAAATAAGATTCACAAACATAAATTTCAAAATGTAAAAGACTAAATTATATGACTACTGTTTTTTTTTTGCTTTTTGAGTTTTTATGAACTTTTAAGCTAAATGTACCTATGTAATTAAGCTAGAAGATTAGAAACAAGACTTAATCTATCTTAAACTATTCCTAATCTATAAGTCTACTGAGTTTAAATAGCTAAAACTTATTTAAGCTACCCTAACTTTGATTCAATAAGACCAACAGTATTAACTTATTGTTAATACTGCTGGTGCATTTGACAGATTAGTTAAACCAAAAATGCAGGCTAGAAATTAAGCTAGGAATGAAAAAACAAGTTCTAATCTATATTAAGCTATGTGAAATCTATAATCCTACTGAATTTTAGATCCTAAAAGCTACAAACACTAGCTTAAATGAAACTAGAAAAAGTCAGCAGTAGCAACCTAAGTTACTACTGCTGATGCAATATGCAAAAGCACAAAATCACTAATGCAGGTGACCTTTTTGGTCAAGACTGCATAACACACTCCTAATGAGTGTGTCTTGACACAATGCAAACACAAACCAAGCCTAAAAAGCTTAGATCCAATTTTAGCTTAACAAAGAAATAGAGATATCTCCCCTGGTGCACAGGCAAACCTATTAAGCCATAAAATCTTCATAAACTTAAACTAATGTTTCAAATCTACTCTAAACCTTATTAAATGTAATAATCTAACTATCCAAAAAGAAATCTCAAAGTTCCTTTGACTTCTGGTGGTCAAACAAGACTAAACCAAACACCCCTTTATTCTACTGACAGAATTGATAGAGCTTATGAAATGAAAATCTATCTAGCAAAACTTTATTACCAGATTATACTTAGCTTATATCAACCCTAATAAACATAAATCAATAATCACTTAAGCTAAAATCAAGATCTACAACTATTCTAACTATATTTTTGGTTTTTTATGAATTTTTGAAGACAAGTTGTGAAAAGCTAAACTCTAAACTAAATTAACTAAAAACAGATAGGAAAACTTGATTAATGATCCAAATGAAACAAAAATAAGCTCAAATAAGTAACAATATAAGCAAATAAGCAAAGCTAATTAATCAATTAAATAAATATTAAGCTAGAATTTAAATGACAAGGAAATTAAAGTAGAACTTACAAGATGCTTCAGCTAAACAGAAGCTTAAACTCAAATGAGCATCTACAAGCTCTGGCTTATCCTAAAATAAGCCAGTTAAGTCCATGGAGGCTCATCCCTTGCTAGCCTCCCTTCCATAAGCTCACAATCCAATTAAGCAAAGGTATAAGTTTTATCTGATTGTAGAGTTTAAATATGATTAAGTCTTATTTAAGCTCAATCTCAAGCTTATAGACTTGAGAGGGCTACAATAAGCTTATTACTAGCTTTTGACATAGTAACTTGATATTTGAAATGATAAAAGCTTATAGTGAAAAATAGTTTAAGAGTTCTAAAAAGGATTTTATTAATTACTAAAAATGATTACAATGCTTCAAAAGAGAAATTACATTAAACTTAACAATTATACTACTAAAAGCTGAAAATACATTTTTAACAAAAGAAAAATTAAAAGCTAGTCTAAGGTGCCTTATGTGTGTGAGAGTGTGGCTATTTATAGCAACCACTGAAGCTTCTAGGCTCAAAAACGGTTAGACGCTCCTCCAAACCTTGACCCTTGATCATTTACTAATCATTGGATGCTTCATTTCCACCGTTAGATCATAAATGAGCTCACACGGATTGCCAGCGTGGCAATCCGTGATTGAGACATTTGTGCTTCCATTGTGAGTGTGTAGAGTGTAAAATATCTCATCTCTTGTGCTATCTTCAATCCAACGTGTCCTCTCTTTGATGGGTAATGACCAATGAGAAAGGTTTGTGACGTCTAACTCTGCCCATGTGTAAATGATCCCATGAATTGTCCTTTGTACCCTTTAATTTAAGCTTGCCCTTTGTTTTGATCATGTTGGTAAAATGGGAGTGACGGGTGAATAGTGGTAACAGCATTTCCCGCGTCTTTTTAACTGAAGGTAAAAGGGGGTTAGTTTGGGTTATTGGCAAACTTGGTCCCTCTGTTTGTGAAGTGTAAATGTAATACACATCCAAGTGTAATACAACTTTCAAACTTGGCATCTTCGGTCCCTGGACTTAGTTATTAAGGGTTATGGTTTAGGGTTTTGGGCCGGGTATGGGTAATTGGGCTTGGACTTTTGGTTTATTGTTATTTTTGGGTCCGGGTAAGGAATAAGGAAAGGTAAGGGCCTATTAGGCTAATTTTGGAAACTTGAGGGACTAGAATTGTAACTTTAGATTTTTGTCCTTTAGTGGTTTGACTGAGTTGACTAAGGGTTGACTTTTCTGACTTTGGCTTCCGGCTCTTGCACACTCTTCCGTTCTCGTGTCCGTGTTTGCCCGTTTTTGACGGTTTTCTTATGATTTTTGTCTTATCCGTACCTGCATACACAAAACACAAAAACAAGCATATCTTTGCCATTTTTAGTATGTTTTTGGTCATTTAGGGTCATTTTTGGTGTTAACGGATATGTGTATTTTACACCTATCAAAATTCCCCAAACTAAACGATTGCGTGTCCTCACGCAATATTACATGCCTTATAACCAAATACCTCAAAACTTCCCCAAACTAAACCTTTGAAAAGTAGCAAAGATTTTTGTTGAGAGAGCTAAGAGATCACAAGTTATAAAACACCCGATTTCCCATTTTCAAAGATTTTTTATTTTTTATGATTTTTCTTAAAAGACTACCTAACTACAACTTGTGTGACATAATGTATTGTTTTCATTACCTTTGTGGTAACTTTAAGGATCATGGAACAAAAAGCACAATTAAGTGTCTAAAAGATAACTTCATCATTCCTAATTTTTCACTTTTCCCATACTAAGCTTAAAAATAAGATCACTGTTAAGTACAAGCCAAGATGCTAAGACTACTTATAATTACAACTTGTGAATTTCTCTTCCCGACATAAATCATATATTTAAGTGTGTGTGCTCAAATTAATTTAAACCATTAAATCCACATATTTAGATAGTTGAAATCCGACCAAGCTTTAACCAATGGCCTTTTGGGCTAATATGTAACATTAGTAAAGATCCAACTCAAAGCAAACAAAAACTCCTTAGCTAAGACATCGTTCGGTGTACTTGTTTCCATAAATGACTTTCTCTCTAGATCCACCGTCCTCGGGTAAGTGCTAAGGTTTTTGAGACCCCATCCGGAGAATAATAATCGAAACGCATAAACTTCCGATGAAAAAGCCTTGTAGACTTTTGCAAAATTTAGTTCAAAAGAATACTTTGGTTTTAGAGAATAAAACTTTTACTATTTATTTTCTAACTTGCAACTTAACTATACATTATATTTACATATTAGGCTAGGAACCGGTATCACTTTTCTTTGACGGACACATCGGCACGCCTCCGGACAGAGTTCGTTTACTTATTATGATACCGACCCTATATAACATCCTCACCCTTTCTTTCGATGTCACATCGGGAGGCGAAACGACAACTATGCCCATGTACTTTATTGCGATGGAGTTTGTATATTTTTATTAACACTAAGGATTTATAACTTGCATCCTTTTTATTCACCAACTATATATATATATATATATATATATATATATATATATATATATATATACACTAAAATAGAAAAATTTCGTTTTAGAAAACAAAAGTATAAACTTGAACTAAAATTCTTATTTATAAATGATGTTGACTTCATCGATAAAGTTTTTTCTCTAAATATGTTGATTAGACTTTTAAGATGTACAAGCTATTTGTTAAAATTTAAAAGGACATGTATAATTAATCATTTTAAGAACTTTCGGGGAAGGAAAAAACACAAGTTATTTTTCTAAGCCTTTTAAGTTTTCCAAATAAACTTTGTTTAGCATCTAATTCGAAATTAACACTATCATCTCTTATTCTTTGCAATTTAAAACCTCTAATAAAGAGATTCGCAAATACTTAGCCTATATAAAATCCAACTCGGCATATTTAAAATCTACGTAAGATTAGCACAAGTCTTCATTTACTAATGATCTCAAATTTAGCATGTTTAAAGTCTACATGAGACTAGCACAAACTATCATCATTAATTGTTTAGGGAGAAAGCTAGAACTCAACACGTTCGATTGGGTCAAAAATTACTTCTTATTCTCACCAACGGAAAACCTACATTCGTGTCTTAACACTTTATTATTTTTTCAACTACTAATATATTTTTTTTCATTTTTTCTTTTTTTCCTACAAATTAAAATTTTTGCTATTTTTGTGGGAAAACGGGTACGCGAGAACAAAACAATAAGCAGGTAACATCAAATCGATAGATTCCCTCCCCAAACTAAAACGAAACATTGTCCTCAATGTTTAAGGCGGGTCTCTACGCAAATCTAAGCCGTTTATTAATTATGCAAAGATAAACGTGAATCGATAAGATGAAAGGATATCGGATTTCCCCAAACTAATTGCTAACAAAGGATAGGAAGCTCGAGTGAACCGGGACACAACACCGAACACGAGAGGCTTCAAAAATTGTTGGTTCAATCCTACAAAAATCACAACAAACAACAAACAACGAAAGATCGGAAAAGGCTAGCCTCAACACATCACAACACATTATTTATTAGAAAATAGAAAGAAGAAAGAAAAGGATAAGCATGGGGTGAACTCCCACGAAGCGGCTTGTTTTTGTTCACCGAGTCGCAAGCTCGACTCGATCCCTGCATTCATTTGTCCTTAGGGAAAGTTTGGAGATCCGGGATAACCAACGGTGGCATATCCCCTCCAAAATAATGTTTGAGACGGTGGCAATTCACTTTGAAATTTGAGCCATCGGGGTGAGATAATTTGGCAGTGCCATATGGAAAAACTTCGGTTATAGTGAAAGGGCCAGACCAACGTGACTTAAGCTTACCGGAGAAAATCTTCAATCTAGAGTTGAAAAGTAAGACTTGATCACCAACATTAAAGATACGATTTTTAATCTTAGAGTCGTGAAGTTTCTTCGTCTTCTCCTTGTAGATTAATTAATTCTCATAAGCTTGATCTCGAAGCTCGTTAAGTTCGTTAAGTTGGAGCTTTCGATGATCACCTGCGGTCTTGAGATCAAAATTGGCATGCTTAAGAGCCCAATATGCCTTGTGTTCTAATTCAACCGGTAAGTGACATGATTTTCCATAAACTAGCTTGTAGGGCGTGCATCCGATCAGAGTCTTATAAGCGGTTTGGAATGCCCACAACGCATCGTCTAATTTGTCAGACCACGAGGCACGGTTTTCGCCAACCGTTCTTGCTAAGATTCTTTTAAGTCTCACTATTCCGTCACCTGACTTGACACTAGTTTTCGGTGGTAAGCGGTAGAAAGACGATGTGTGACCCCATATTTAGACATGACTTTATCAAATTTGTCGTTACAGATGTGGGTCCCACGATCGCTTATGATAGCTCTTGGTGCACCGAATCAGGAAAAAAGGGATTTCAAAAATTTGACAACTACTCTAGCATTGTTGGTGGGGAGTGCCTTGGCTTCAACCCATTTGGAAAGATAATCGACGGCTACAAGTATTATTTGTTTTGCCTTCGATGATGGAGAAGGTCCCCATAAAATCAATGCCCCATACATCGAAAATTCACAAACTTGGCGTATATGCATTTTGAGGCATCTCATCTCGATGTGAAGAGATAGCCTTGTCTTTGACATACCTCACAAGATTTTATGCATTGAATAACATCTTGGATATATGGTATGCCAAAAGAAAACCGCATCAAATACTTTTTAGCGTGATGTTTGCACTAAGATGGCCCTCGGTGGGTCCTTCATGACAAGCCTTGAGGATTTCAAGAGCTTCTTGTCCAAATACACATCTTCGGATGATTTGATCCGCACATATACGAAAAAGATAAGGATCATCCCAAAAGTAATGTTTTACTTCTTTAAAAAACTTTTTCTTTTGTTGAGTTGACATTCCTTTGATGAGAAAATTCCCCGCGTGGTAATTTGCTATATCGGTAAACCACAGAGTACTTTGGTTATCATGAGAAGTCACCGTATTCAATGTCTTAATATGAAAGGTTTCGTTAATCTCCTTAGGATAAAAAAACATTCTCATACGGGTTTTCTAGACGTGAAAGGTGATCGGCTGCATAGTTTTCAGCTCCTTTGGTATCAATCACTTTAAAATCGAATTCTTAGAGAAGTAAAACCCATCTAAGCAATCTTGCTTTGGCATCTTTCTTGTTGAAGAGGTATTTTAAGGCAGAATGGTCCGTATACACAACACTTTTATTCCCGATAAGATATGATCGAAATTTCTCAAAAGTGTATACTACTACAAGCATCTCTTTTTCTGTTGTTATGTAGTTTGATTCCGCTTCGGTCATTGTCTTGCTTGCTTAATGTATTGGCCTAAAATGCTTCTCGATCCTTTGCCCCAGAACTGCACGGTTCACGGTAACTCCAATCGAATGCACAAAGAAGCGGAGAATCAGGTCAGCGCGAAGCATATTAAAAACCTGAAGTCTTTAGGAAAATCCTCCTTAAACTTCTCTTATAGTTTGTTCTAGTGGATGACCCGTACTTCCCATGAGTCCATAGCATCCAGTTTTAACCAATCAAAATAAAACTTTAATTTGGAAAACCCATTATGAACTATAAATAGTCCATAATAAATCTGATTTCATAATAATTAGTCATTTTTAATATTTATTTTTTGAAAAACCCTTTTATTTTCTCACAAGTCCATACTTAAAATAAAACAATATAAACATAAAACTAATTCACATAACAATTATTCGAAATAACAACCCTTAACAATTAAGTCATGTAAATATCAATATATGATCCTAATTATCTAATAATTAAAACATGCATATATTCATATAAGGCTCCTTCGTCCTATAAACTCCGGCCACATCCATTGACATAATTGATTGCGTAAGCTGTAGGTCCAGCCCTAGATAGATCTTTAAGCCTGTAAAGGTTCTAGAGCACTTATGTAATCACAAGCAGCTCTAAGAGAGACTTTAACACTTGAAACTATTGTTTACGCGGAATATAAACAACAGAGTTAAAGAATTACTAAAAACAACGATCCTTGGTCTGCCGTATTCACACCGTAAATATATATAATATATAACAAAATATAAAATATATATCTAAGTGTAAAAACCAGCAATCAATGA
>BQNB010158712.1:893-12681 GCA_026074375.1 Tanacetum coccineum | reverse complement strand
GCCCGTATTGTTTATGATTTCGTCTGTTTTTTTACGATTTCGTCTGTTTTTTTACGATTTCGTTCTTTTTTTACGATTTCGTCCGTTTTTTTACGATTTCGTCTGTTTTTTACGATTTCGTCTGTTTTTTTACGATTTCGTCCTTTTTTACGTTTTCGTCCGTTTTTTTACGATTTCGCGTTTTTTTTTTTACGATTTCGTCCTTTTTTTACAGACGAAAACGTAAAAAACGGACGAAAACGTAAAAGACGGACGAAAACGTAAAAAACAAACGAAAACGTAAAAAAACGGACGAAATCGGAAAAAAGGGTGAAAACGTAAAAACGGACGAAATCGTAAAAAAGCGGACGAAAACGTAAGAAACGGACGGAATCCTAAAAAAATCGGACGAAATCGTTAAAAAACAGACAAAATCGTAAAAAAACGGACGAAATCGTAAAAAAAAGACGAAATCGTAAAAAACGGACGAAATCGTAAAAAAAGAACGAAATCGTAAAAAAATTGACAAAACGTAAAAAAACGGACGAAAACGTAAAAATACGGACAAAAACGTTAAAAACCATTAAATAAATAAGATTCACCCAGTAGCTCATTTATCCTATTAGTGCCCGTTTTGCCTGATGCTCGCGCCTGCTCGGCCCGCCCGTTTTGCGCCTTTATTTTTGTGTTTCGAATATGTCTTTATAATATTACAAAAGTAAATAGAGAATTGAGATAGAAACAACAACACTTGAACATGTACTCTAGTTTTGTAAAATGGAAAACACAAACACATGTTTTTTTAACTAAACGCGTTTTTCAAAATTTTAATTGTTTTGTGGAGATGGAAACCCCCTCCTTTTTCTTACAAAACAGGAAACAGAAAATGATGAAAAATGTTTTCCAACTAAACGCAACCTAATTTCCCGAAAATACACTTCTATAAATTTGCCGGAGGTGAAAAAAGTTAAATATTACATATGTCACGATTAATGTCTTCTGTATATTTTTTTGCACACAATTATGTTTTCAAAGATCGCTATGTACTTCATGTAATGAATAGCATTGTTTATTAAAAATGTCGTTGTTGGCTTGTGCATAATTTTTTTTAGAGTATAGTGCAAAAATCATCCATGTGGTTTGCCAAAAAATCGTCTCACGTCCCTCGTCAATACTTCACCCAAAAATCATCCCTTCGTTAGTAAATTGAGGCACCATACGTGCAAATTTTTTTCCGTTAAGTACTAACGAAGGTATTAAAGGAGGGTATTGTCTTTTTGCTGTCACAGAGATGAATGGTGAACCTTTGCTTTAAAAAAAAATTAATTTTTTCAATGTTTTTAAATTTCTTTATTTACATTATTATTCGAAAATTTTAAATTTAAAAAAAATCGCACTTTTTAAAATCTTAATTTTTAAAAAAAATATTAAAATTTTTTCGTACTTTTTAAATTTAAAAAAATTATTTTTTACGTTATTATTCGTGAAAAATTTATTATTCGTACCTTTTACTTTTTAAAAAAAAAAAAATTTTAAATTTTCTTTTTTAACTATTGAAAAAAAAATTAATTTTTTTTCATAAGAAAACGTAAAAATGTATAAAACCGTTTAAAAAAATAATTAAATTTTTTTATATTTAAAAAAAAAATTCGAAGAAAAAAGTAAAAATGTTTTATTTTTTTATTTTTTCTTAACTTTTAAAAAAATTTAATTTTTTTCGTAACAAAAAATAATAATTTAAAAAAAAATAATTTTTAAATTTTAAAAAAAAAAATATTTTTTTTAAAATTAAAATTTTAAAAAGTACGAAATTTTTTATTAAAGTTTTGTAAAAAAAATTTAAATTTTTTGACGAATAATAATGTAAAAAAAATATTTAAAAAAAATTAAAAAACAAAGAAAAACTAAAAAAATTAAAAATAATTTTTTTAAAGCAAAGGTTCACCATACATCACTGTGCAGCAAAAAGACAACAATACTCTCATTAAAAACCTTCGTTAGTACTTAACGGAAAAAAATTTGCATCGTTCGTCCTTAGGGACGTATGGTGCGTCAATTTACTAACGAAGAGATGATTTTTGGACGAAGTATTGACGAGAGACGTGAGACGGGTTTTTGGCATACCACAGGGATGATTTTTGCACTTTACTCTTTTTTTTATCAATTTGTTTAGCATTTAAAAAATCACTAATAATAAGTCTAAGCTTTCTACGTAATCGTTCTTAAATTAATAACATTCATACTTGTCTACCAAATCAGATGCTACTTTTCCTACTGATGGATTACAACATCCATCATGAATTCATGATAGAAATGATGAAAATGTTTAAATATCTATATACCATCTAGACAAAGTCTTTATTCCAGGACAACTTGGCATGAAAATAACCAACATCCTGAACTTCCAGAAAAAAAAACCACTTTTGTTAGTGTAAGACTAGTTGCAACAAGGAGACCGAGAGATCGACATACCCTACTGCCACATCAACTTTCTCTTTTCACGACTACTTCGTGGCCAATTTAGTGTAACAAAGAGACCGAGAACACCACCAAAAACATACACAAAAGAAATAATAAAAACACCGCCACACACACAAACACTCGTCTCTTCTTATTTTCAAATCGGTCACTTTGCCGACCGATTCATCAAATCGTGCGCAAACCGGTTAACCAGTTTCGGTTTCGGTTTGGTCAACAGGAACCAGTTTTGGTCAACGAACCAGTCGAAACCGGTTTGAAAGAAACCGAAACCGGTTTTAAACCGGTTTGTGTGCGAACCGGTCACACCGGTTTGGAACCGGTTAACCACCCAAACCGGTTTTGACCGGTTTGTTTTTTTTCGTTTTTCGTGGTTTTGTACGCTATAAACCGAATAAACTTCAACTTTTATTTAATAGAAACCCTAATACATCAGAAACGAAATACATTGGAAAGGAAAATACAACACAATGCAAGGAAATTTAAAATACAACATCAACAACATAATGCAAGCGAATTAAAAATACAACATACTAATCGAAAATTAGTAATCATCTTCGGCTTCTTCGCTGCTCATCATATAATCATACCGTGGTCCTCTCAAAGACAGACTGCCTTCGCTGCTAGCATCTAGTGTAATTTCTTCATCGGATAGTGGAATGGCTTCATTTTGTTTCACCTCGTCATCAAAGACATCTTCTTCAAAGACTAAGGGTATTTCAAGAGGGCATTTGTCTTGCTTACGCTCTTTAGCGTCCAAGTGATCCTTCAAACACATGCACATCTCTAAAGACGTCAGAGTGAGTCTTGTTCTTCGGATTGACAACACCCTTCCACTTGTTAAAAATGCAGATTCAGAAGCTACCGAAGAAGCTTGTACACTTATTATATCCATGGCCATGCGAGATAGAACGGGAAACATTATTTCCTTTTATTTCCAAAAACCTAAGACATCAAAACTTGCAAACTCTTTGGGATGAAGATGTGTGATAAAATCCGAATTGACATATCGCTCATATTCGCTACACATTGTAGGATCAGTCATTGTCTTTTTTTTTGTATGTGCTTTTAAACCGCTTAGCAAACGGCTATACTTATTTCCGTCACTCGCCTTCGATGAAGTAGCCCCACCTCTTGTTTGAAATGATTGAGTTGGGTTATCATATTTTGCATAATAAAGTGGTTGAACGCCTTCGATGAAGTGGTTGAACGGTAACGCTCGTTGAATCACCAAACCCGCGAATTGTTCACGAAGATAATTCGGATCGTACCTGAAAACACTCTCAACTCGAGCCATAGACGTTTGCCCCGCTTTCGGATTCTGGTTCTGCTGTGCCTTCTTTGCTTCACAATGCGGATGAGTTATATGATTCCTCAACGTCGTGTTGGAACCGACCTATAAGAAATGAAAGCAATGCTTGCATTGAGCTTTTTGCGAGTTGTCGGTCATTATGCAAAGGTTGAAGCCTTTCCAAATCTAGGGGTTTCGATTGGTTGCTATGATTTCACGAACTGTCGGTGCACTTGTTGAACCAACACCGGTGGCAGTTGAGGCGGATGCGGATTCACTTGTCATTGAAGGAAATTTGGTTTTGCTTTGGATAGTTTTTTTTTTTGCTTAGGATTGTATTGTAAGTTGTGTGATTTGAACTACAAAACAATACATGAATTTATAATCATTCAAAGTGGTAAATAACAAACATTACAGCTAAGAAAGTCAGAAAACGGGTCCCCCCACGTGTTAAAAGCTGAAGATTCGAAATTTAAAAATTTTGTGTAGGCTCCCGGACCGGTTCGGGATGAAACCGGTTTGGGGAAACCGGTTTTTCAAACCGGTGGTAAAACCGGTCGAAACTAAGAAAACCTAAACCGGTTCCAAACCGCCGGTTTGGTCAAACGAGGTGTTGACCGGTTCGGTTTTTCGGTTTCAAACCGGTTCCGGTTTTTTTTTTCACCTCTACCTATTACTCATAATCTAAGTATATAAGTCACAATGTGAAAAGCCATTTGCAAAATCATGTCTCCCTTGGTTTTGTTCTTTTTAAACGTTATGTTACTTGGATCCTTCATTGGTTTGTGAAATAAAAATAAATTTATGGTCAAATAAAGGCTTTTGATTTACAAGTCATAACTACTACAATATTAATATCAGCGTTGTAAAAATGGGTCTAATCGGCCGATTAATTGGCGCAAAGACGAGATCTAATGAGATTTATGTTCGTTGCTAATCAAAAGAATTAAGATACAAATTTATATTTCTATTATTTCTTTATTATAACTTTCACAATTTGTTTTCTCTTCTTGCTTTTGTGAAATTAATGATTAAACATGTTTTAAATTATCAAATTAAAAGAAAAAATGCAAAGAGTTGATATGAGTTTTCAGATATGTGTAGACCCTCAAGATTATTTCAACCCGAGAGATCAAAATATCTGAAAACATAATACGTTTCTCAACATATTTAAGCCACATACACTATAGTATATAAATAACCAACAACTCCTATCTTTAGCCTACGTGGGATAAAGTGTTTGGATAAAAATTAAAAAAAAGCCTACATAAAAAATAGTACTAGTAAGAATGAGATAATGCCTGACTTATTTACTACCAAATTAAGTGGTTTTGAAATTTTACTTGATCAACAACTTAATTGAGAGAAAGTGGTTTTTGTGGATCTCTCGATTAAGATGAAATAAAGGTTTTGGCTCACTCATTATAGTATTTAAGTAACCAACAACTTCTAACTTCAACATATGCGAGATAGAGTTTTAAGATAAAAGGTTGAAAAATGTATGAGCTTAAAGAAATACGTTTTGTAATCAACTTACGTTTGCTATTTGTAGCGACATAAAATATTATGTATTTGTGTAAGATCACATTATAACAAATATATATAAACATCACTAGCTAGATGAAAATAAGATATTCCCAAGGATATACTGGTTATGAACTTTCAACCATGATAAAAATATGTTCATTTCATATATGAATTATCTGAGAGATCTATATATATGGTTGCGATAAGTGTATGAATTAGGTAACGTTGTTATTGCTCTAAAAGTGAAAAATATAAATACAGATGTTTAAGTGTATACGTGTGTTTATGATTTCAGAAATTATATACGAGTTTTATTCAAATATGGAGACATGGAGTTGGTTGAAATTTTTTATAAGCATACAACAACTGAACATATATATAAGAGATATAATAAGGCTACAACATAAATAAAGTTCAATTTAGCCCAGACTGTTGGGCCTATAGACTATAGCTATTCACCTATTTTCTCATTATTGTTTTCGCCAACGGCTCCAAGCCCAATAATTCAATCCTTCGCCTTTATTAGCTTGGTTTCTCTATCTTTAGTTTCTCTATGTTTGTTACAAAAATATATACGTCACTACCTACATGAAAGTTAAAAATCTAAATGGATTCACCAAAACAAGTAGGGATAGTAATTCGGGTTTGGGTTGACAGGTTTTCGAGTCAGAAAACCTTAACTCAAACCTAACCTATTTAAATAATTAAGTCACCCATGTCAACCCTTAATCAGTATATATACATGGGTTGACAGATTAAATAGGTTACACGTGTTGAATAGGTTAACTGCGTTTCGAGTTAACCCATTTATCCTGTTTTATATACAAAATTTGGCACACTACACAGGTTAAATAGGTTAAGCGGGTTTGCGGGTCGACCTCTTTAACCCATTTAACCCCGCATAATAAAACATTGTAATTGGTAGTAAGCGCAGCTACTAAACTTAAGGATGATCAAGGGTCTTGTCTTGTTGGAGGTGTTCGGAATTGCGAACTTTGTCTTCTCACTTGAACCTCAGCTCGTGATGGTAATAAACGGAGGCACTATAGAAAAGCTTACACAAACTACTGCCCACTGGATGAATCTGGAGAAGAATTGTGCCGATGTGATCAAGAGAGGTACAATAATAACAAGAAGGAACAACCAGTGGACGGGATAACTGTTAAAGTGCTTTTCTTGGTGATATGCGCATGCAACCTTCCAGACAAGGGAATATAGATATGGGAGCCCGAAAAATTGAAGATTACACATAAGACTGTATATGCAATCCAATTGAGATCCCCCGAGGGAACAAATACAACAACCCCTAAAGAGAAAGGTGCAACGATTGCGGAAAAGCTGCCAATGGTTTTCTGAATGGTTTCTTCATCCAACTTTGCAACAACAAGCTTGCAAGAATCAAAATCCCCGATTTTAGACGGTCGTAGATCCTGCTCAATGTGTATATTATGAATGTACATATTCCGGTTCGAAAGTAGCTAATTACGCAAAGTTTTCGACAGGCATGTTTATCCGATTAGTACTTAGGTCAAAATCTAAAAATAAGCAGCTACGCAATTCATTATTATAAAGAGTTCTGATAAGTTAAGTCATAGAATATGTTGTTATTGCTCTGAAAAGATGAATTGTTATTCATGTAGAAATGGATATTCGGCTGAATGAATTACGTTTTCAGTTGTTTGAGCCAATAGTTGGACCCTCAAACCATGTACTTTGTGTACCTATTTCGTCTTCAATTATATTTTCTAGGACAAAGTTTTCTCTTATTTTCGATGGCTACTGTTGGAAAGTTAATCCACAAATCTTTGTTGATTATTTGTCAAGTTAGAAAGTCTATGTATGCATTATGTAATTTAGATTAGAAGTCTGTGTTTTTTAGTAGTTTGGGCCAGCAGGCCAACAAACCCATTAGAAAAAAATGATGTCAGTTTTAGGTTAGAAAAATTATGTCGTTTACTTTTATTGATAAAGGGACATGTCTGTTGGTTTTATCAGAACCATCACAACCCTTTGAAAAGTGTCGATTCAGCAAGTATAAATAGGTAGGGTTCTGTAACGTTAAACATCAAGCAGAAATACAATTATATCAGATTCTGAAAATCTTTTATTCGCAACATTCAGCATATATACAATTGATTAGATATATACATCAGTTTCTGGAAATTCTTGTTTACTATTTTGTTTCACGCATACTAGTTCCAAGAGAAGAAGAATCAGAATCTGTGAAACAGATTATGTAGAAGACCATTCTATAACATTTGGCATCAGAGCTAGTTTGACAAATCAAAGAGGAAGGAGCGTGCGAGGGAGAGGGAGATTAGAGAAAAGGAGAGGGAACGAGAGCGGGCCAAGGAAAAGGAAGGAGAGAGAGAGACAATTTGATTCAGGGAATCAAGTTAACCAACGATTCAGGGAATCGTTCCAGAGAAGAAAAATAGAAACCAATTGATTCAGGGAATTAATCAAGAGAAAACCGATCGAGATTCAGAGAAGAGAAGAGAGAAAGGAAGGAGCGTTTTAAAGAGGGGGAGGAACCTGAGATCAGAAGGAAGAGGAAAAAGGAGGAGTTAAATTGGTTTTAGAAGAAAACAAAATCAAGAGATATGCACTACAAAGGATAAAAGTAAGGAGGAGTTAAATTGGTTTTAGAAGAAAACAAAATCAAGAGGATATGTCAGGAGACAAAGACGAAAACAACAGAGTTGTTTATAAAGAAATCGCCACACAATTATATCAATGCCCAGTTTTAAACAATACAAACTATACATTATGGGCATTAAGAATGAAGAAGATATTGATGGCAAATGGAGTATGGGACTTGATAGAAGGAACAAGTACATCAAAAGAGACTGATATAAAAAAGGATAGTTCTGCGTCAGCATATCTATTTCAAGGGTTACCAGAAGATTTGCAAATGCAAGTTGCGGGATGTGAAACAGCGAAAGAAATTTGGGACTCTCTAAAGTCCAGATTTATTGGGACAGAAGATGTACAACAGGCACACTCGCAACAACTTAAATCAAAATTCAAGAAACTTGTGATGAAGGAAGATGAATCAATAAATTCATTCGCCGGGAAAATGATGAGTATTATTACAAAGGCTGCTACATGTGGATTAACGTTTGATGAGCAAATGAAAGTACAGAAGGTACTTAATGCAGTACCAGATAAATTTCTGCCAATAGTAGCAACCATTGAAATGATTGTAGATTTTAAGACCATAAAATTGGAGGAGATTATTGGGAAACTTAAGACCTATGAAGAAAGGATTAAATTTAGAAAAGGAAGCCAAGAAGATAATAGTGAGAGGTTGTTGTTTACACGTCTAGGGAACTACAAAAATTATGAACGCGACGATATAAATGATAGACGAAGGGATGGTAATCCGACACAAGGAAGAGGCCAAGGAAGATTCGCAAGAGATAGTAAGAATGAAGATAGTTATGATAGAAGAAGAAGAAACCCTGGAGATCAAAACTACCATAGAAGAGACATTAGAGAAGTAGAATGTTATAATTGTCATGAGTTTGGACACTATGCAAGAGACTGTCCAAAACCAAACCGTAGAAGAGAAATATCAAACCTTGTGGAAGAAGATTTAGAACCAACATTATTGATGGTTACATCTCTAGAAGAAACCAGCTGAAAAGGAAGTTTTGGTATCAAGACATTAAGATTTTGAAGATTGGAAGAAAACAAAGATTTATAGATTAAGGGGGAATATGTTGGAAAGTTAATCCACAAATCTTTGTTGATTATTTGTCAAGTTAGAAAGTCTATGTATGTATTATGTAATTTAGATTAGAAGTCTGTGTTTTTTAGTAGTTTGGGCCAGCAGGCCAACAAACCCATTAGGAAAAAAACGATGTCAGTTTTAGGTTAGAAAAATTGTGTCGTTTACTTTTATTGATAAAGGGACATGTCTGTTGGTTTTATCAGAACCATCACAACCCTTTGAAAAGTGTCGATTCAGCAAGTATAAATAGGTAGGGTTCTGTAACATTCAACAAAAAGCAGAAATACAATTGTATCAGATTCTGAAAATCTTTTATTCGCAACATTCAGCATATATACAATTGATTAGATATATACATCAGTTTCTGGAAATTCTTGTTTACTATTTTTGTTTCACGCATACTAGTTCCAAGAGAAGAAGAATCAGAATCTGTGAAACAGATTCTGTAGAAGACCATTGTATAACATTTGGCATCAGAGCCAGTTTGACAAATTTGATTTTCGGCGTTGAGACTTTTATTCCTTCATGGCTCTTTGCTGCCAATCCTCGGCATCCCCATGCTCCTATAGTACATTTGCATTCTATGACAAAATCTATTCCATTAAGAGTTGAAATCTTTATTTGCATTCTATGACATAATCTATTCCATTAAGAGTTAAACTCTTTGTATTTGTTGATAACTTGCACAATATTAGTTCGTTCTAGTTATACTCTGTTATGTCCTGTATAAAATGTTATTACCTTCTGTGAACATGGGCAATAGATATAGGCATGTATTCTTTAGTCATGAAAGCAACTTGTTCAGCAATTAGGTCTGTGAACGTTAACATCCCGATTTGCTTTATAATGTGAGTCATGTCACCAGGTGTTTGTGTCACATGTAAAACCGATCACAAGATTAGCATACACAACACAATAAAGTACTACTCTACTTTTTATTAGAAAAATACCATCATAGTAGTATTACCTTTTGCTATCAAGGCCTCTAATAGTTGTTTGCGTATGCTGATCATCCGTTCAGCCATTGCTTTCAACTCAATAGTCCACTCATTGTACAGATTACTATACTAAAAGACGTTTATTATTAAATATAAGGAAAGAATGAAATAAACTTACAGTTAAGAACGTAAATTCATCCGCATCTCCATCTCCATAAGAATCGGTACAGATGATGCATGTTGTAGAAGCAAAATTGCCATCAACTACAAAAGATGTTAGACTTTTATATATGTATACTTTTATATATGTATATCAGTACATGCATAAGGATGTTACATATAAATTTTTCGACTTGACATGTATGTTATTAATATTCTTCTCAATTGGAAACAATACAATAACAATAGTTAATAATGTAGGTTTATGCATGATAAAGTATACCATGTTTGTATATATGTGACCCGTGTTTCAGACAGAAGGAAATCATTCTAAGCGGCCTTGTGAGCATGTCCTTTACTTTGGCAGGCAACAGACATTACACGTAGCTGTTATGTTCGCCACTGACTTGTGGTCTACGATTCTTCATGGAGGACGCGTTGAGATTATTCATAGAAGTAGACGGGGTTGTTGACCATCTAAGTAATACACAAATACGTGAGAAACTCCACATACAAATTCATATCGAAAAACAATATAACTAAAAAGGCCACTGACTTGTGGTCTACGATAAGACGCGTTAACATTATTCATAGAAGTAGATGGGACATGTTGTTGACCACCTAAGTTATACATAAATACGTGAGAACCTCCACATACAAATTCATATCGAAAAACAATATAACTAAAAAGAAATCCCATAACGTAGCAAATCTTTAAGAAAAAAACACCTAACAATGAAAGTGAGATCCCAACATAGCTCCATTAGTCTACTCCACTCATTATCACAATCGCTTGGAATTGTGGGTCTAAGTGTGTTATTCATAATGCCTCTTGCAACACAAACATATATATAAGAACTAAACGTTTGTGCAACATAAGTAAACACTCAAATCAGTAAAATAGAAATTATAATCTCAAGAAACAAATCAAAAGCAACTAAAATTGAAAGATAAACGTTAATGATAAACCCTAATGTATCAAGAATTGAAAGAAATTTATCATTAAGGTTATGAGTCGTACCTAATATGATTTTTGTGATGGATATCTTCTTAAAATTAATTCCTAAATTATCTAAAAAGAATATTTACATCATATACCGAATTTTAGATTATGTAGATTAGGAGTATATTTTTTTAATTATTTTGTGAATTATATATTTTAACTTTCAAGATATAATTTAAAAAGATAACCTAGTCTAGTGGTAAAGTGGTATGTTAATATTACTAACAACTCAAGTTCAAACCATGTCAAAGACAATTTTTTTAATAAAAACAAAATATGTATTTAAAAATAAAATTAAAAATAAATTTGATGACATGGCATTATGGGATGCCAAGTGGAATTATATGACATAAAATCCAAAATTATTAATCATTATTGTCCAAAATTATACAAAAAAATAAATTTAACTTTAAAATTATGTAAAAAAATAAATAAAAAGTTAATGACATGGCAACCAAAATGACATGGCGTTATGACGTGACAAAAAATAGTCAAATGCCTCCTGTTATATATAATGTAGAGATATACGTATATATATATATATACGTATATATATATATATATATATATATATATATATATATATATATATATAGAGTAGGGATCTAGTGAGAAGTAAATTAAAATAAGAAGTGGTGAGAAGTGACTAAAACCACACATTTGAGATGCAACGACTT
>BQNB010158709.1:0-14999 GCA_026074375.1 Tanacetum coccineum | reverse complement strand
GGACGGCGCTCCTTTAAGGTGGGTAGAATGTAACAACCCGAGTTTCACGACGCGTATGACGATCACGAATTCGACGTCATAATATTTATTTTATAAAATCGTGTGAGCGAACGTCGACATTTAAAATTTTATTTGTAGTAAATAATTATTTTTGTATTTTATTTCGAACGGAAATTTAAAATATTTATTTTTGACGTTTCGCGAGTCGACGTTTGACCGCGCGTTCGTTAATCATTTTAAGTATCGTAAAAATTTACGACGCGTTTCGTTATTATTTCTAAGATCGTAAATTTATTATTTTTACGAATGTCGTCTTTTGTTCCTTGTCTTGAGTTGGACTCGCATTTTAAAAGTGTACACATTTTATTAAATGTTAGAAACTAAAATAAAATGTGACGAAATAAAAGTAAGTTCGAAAGTAATTAACGAGTGTTGTGGTCGGTTAATAAACGGACCAAACGAATGTCCCTATGTATTAGTTTTGCAAGGACTTGAGGAAGGAGGGACCATAGTTGTCAAAGTGCCAAACTATTTCTAGTATATAAGTGTGACTTATACACACACTAACTCATAACTTGCAAATCATTTCTCACATCTCTCCCTCTTGCTCTCTTGCGTCCGAACACCATAAACACCATCACCATTCATTTTCAATTTCCATCTTCAATAATCACATGCAATATGATCTAAATATACCATATTAATCCTTATATCATTAGCTACACATTGGTGTAATGAAATCACACATGCATTAAGATTTCAAGAAAATATATGTTTGGTTGATTCATATGATTTCGGTCCAAAGAGGTGTTTAAAAGGGTTAGATTAGTATTGTGATCAAGTGGGTTAGCTTGGATTTGGGTTTGGGTTCGTATTGGCGTCCGCGGGTTCGAGACCACAAGAAGGCCGAAACCAACACTAGTAGTGTTGTAGTAAGTATTTAATTACTTGTGTTATGTTATTTTCGTTGTTTGATTTGATTTCGTATATTATATGTGATGGAATCTGACACTTGCATTGATTAGAGATGATATTTGGGATGTTGATTAGGATAGTGGATAGTATTTTGATGATTATTGGAAGTCAAAATATGGTTTTAGTGAGTTTAGAATGTGCCAAATTCGTGCGAGAAACTTTGGCACGGAAAACGAGGTTCAAAAAGTTATAAAATCAGATTTTGGTTTAGAAAATATTAAAGAACTTATTTTTATGAACGTTTCGGTAATTCGAACGTCCCGTAACTCCTTAAACGAAGAAGTTATGGCGAAAACAAGATTTGAAAACTTAAAAAGTTTCCAACAGCTATTTTGGGAAAGAAACATTCTGATCTGATTTTCGACAGCCATTTTGGGCACTTACGAGTCCGTTTCAGCCTTCCGACGAATCACGAAAGTTGTCAGGAATGACGTTTTGCATAAAAACTCTTTTTGGTCAAAGTCACGAAAATGTGATATAGCGGGTCAAAACCGATGATCAAACTGCTGCGTTTTTATTAAAAATACAAGTTACAGCAGATTCTTTCAGGGGCATTTTCATCATTTTCCGTCGGGTTTCGGGTCTCGGCTAAAACTAAAAGGTTGTCCGGAATATCGTTTCGCATAAAATCTCTTCTTTGTCCGAGTCATGAAAATGTGATTTAGAGGGTCGTTTGGCGCAGGTCAGATTTGGGTAAAAATAAGTAAAATATAAAGGTCAAGTAAAGTTTAACGTCGACTTTTGAAAGTCAACGGGTTGATACTAAACTTGTCGGTTGTTTATAAAAATAATAAACGCTATTATTTTTACAAGTATAACAATTTAGACTTAGCAATTGTTATAAATGAATATATTTCTAAAAATAGTAACTTTTCATAAACGTACGGGATATAATCCCGATATGAGTAATTGATAGCCACATTGGATGTTGAGGGTTCGACGAGATGAATTAATATTATTACAAATAAAATGGATAACGAGACTTACTAAAAATGGTAGCTTTCCGAATATAGTAACTTTCCAAAAATAAAAAGTTTCCTCAAGTAGAAAGTTTTTGATTAAGCTATGTGAGATATAAATAAAAAACGATCGTAACCTAATATTGTGGGGTTTTAGGATCTAAGGCGCATGTGGGTTTCTCATCACATGTATGAATATATATATATATATATATATATATGATATATATATATATATATATATATATTTAGATATGTGTGTAAAACTGCAAATATTAATCCCTGTGGTTTGTAGTTTGTGGCACTAATCATCCCTAGCCGATACTATTGACACTAATCTCATCACTGCGTGGCGAAACTTCGGCACACAATTATTCCTTAGAGGGATTTGGAATTTTTTGACAAAACTTTTGCTTTAAACTTTTTGCAATAATCATCCCCATAAGGATGATTGTTTGCGGACCATTTGCCACTTCAGATGATATTGCAATAGTATTCTAGTAGGGATGTTCTATGTCACTAAAATACAAACCACAGGGATGATTTTTGCCAGTTTTACTCTTAATATATAATATATATGATAATATATATTATATATATATATTATTAATTATATTTATATATTATATAGGAGAGGAGGAGAGAGTAAGGATCCCGTGAGAAGTAAAATTAAAAATAAGACGTGTGAGAATGACTTAAACCAACACATGGAGATGCAACGATTGGATTAGGATTAAATTAAATTTTTATCATTTAGATGCAACATTTAGGAGTTTCGAAGTTAAAGTTTGATATGTAGATGGTGCAAATTGATTTTATTATTTCGAGGAATGCAGAGAAAAAAGAAGAGAAATCATGAAAATGCATTTATGCATCTAATTAAAGCTAGAAAACGCATTATGATGCGAATTATAATGCATCTAAGATTTATAGATATGCATCTAATTTAAGTCGTGGTTCATCTCGGGTATGAGGTTATAGTTATTCGTATCCTTCTTAGTTTTTAAGAAAACTTCTATATTTGATTCCGAAAGACTATTTAATATATCATAGATATTTTTTATATTTTCATATTTTATATTATATGATAATAATATATATATGCTCTATATTAATATATATAGTATTATTATATTATTTTATACATACTATAAAAATTAGATTATACATAAACTATTATATACATATATATATATATATACATATTTTATTTAATATACTATAACATATATAATATATGTATATATGTGTGTGGTATTTATTATATACTGTATTATATATATACCTAGATATTATATATATACACGCACCACATATATACAATTATATTTAATATGTATGTATTATATATATTATATATATATATTATATATTTATATAATATATTATATAGTTTAGTTTTATTATATATTTATATATACATATTATACTTACACACAGATAATCATATATATATGTAGGTTTCAATTATTTATGATATATATATATGTATATATATATATATATATCTATATTATATATTATATATATATATGTATATATATATATGTATATTGTATTATATGTTGTATGTATATGTAGATGGTGCAAAATGAATTTCCATTATTTCGAGGAATGCTGTAGGGGAACAAAAAAGCAAGAGAAATCATGAAATGCCTTTATGCATCTAATTAAAAAGCTAGAAAACGATTATGATGTATTTATTGCAGCTAAGACTTCGAGAATATAAATATCGATAAATATATATATAATATATATTATTATCATATATATGTATATATGTATATTTATTATATATATGTATGTATATGTTTATGTATAGTAAGTTGGTGCCAATTGAATTTCATTATTTCGAGGGAATGCAGTGGATAAAAGAAGAGAAAATCGTGAATGCATTTATGAATCTAATTAAAAGCTAGAAAAACGATTATGATGCTATTATAATGCATCTGAGATTATAGATAGATATATAGATATATATATACATATTTTACTATATATATACTAACATATATATATATACATACATATATATTATATATCGTATATATATTTTATATCTATATATATATATTATTATATAAATATATTATACATACATATATATATGTATATATGTGTATATATATATATATATATTACTTTTATATATAATATATTATAATTAGTTATATATATATATAATTAATATATATAGATATATATATATATATATGGTATATATATAATATTGTATGTATATTTATTTTTTTTTTTTTTTATATATATGTAGTATAATGTATATATATATGTATGTTATAATATATGTATTATATAAGATGATTTATATATACACATATATACATATATATACATATATATACATACATATATACATATATATATATATATAAATTATATATACGATTTTGTTGATACGATGAACACATCGGTGAATATACTTTCCAGTATAGTAATCGAGCGACTCTAATTATAGGTCGTGATCGCGTTAGTGGATCTTCGTGCTAGACTTCATTATTTGATCATCGGATTTTGATCAAGGTGAGTTCATAGCCTCGCTTTTAAGTGTTTTAAATGTTTTTAAACCCGCGAGGGGGATACTTGCTTGTTTTGTGAAATTGAACGCAAACTGTTTTGATACTTGAATACGATTCCTTCACTACTGAGTATATGCCTTTTTACTGTGTATTCGTTAGTTACCATGTGTTGGTGAACGCTAATTGCTAATAAAATAGATCTATTGGTTTGACAACCCTGTCTGGGTTTGGATCCGACGGTGAGCACCTGTAACGGACATTTTGTGAGTTAGTATCAGGGATAGTCGGCATACTTCCGGTCATGATTCCTCCTACGGATGGAATGTGTTAAGTTTTGGTACACGGGCTCTTTAGTTGGAAATCATAAAGTTATAACTTGCTTACTCACAAAGAAATGTTATTGATGTTTTGTGGAACCAAATTATGCGTTCTATGTGTTAATTGTAAACTCTATTGTAATTCTAATAACGTTTTGTTGGACGTTTTAAGCAATGTATTATGAAGGATATTGCTGTTGAGGGCTAGATGGGACGGAACGAGGATATCAAGGACGGTGTTTCGGTGAAGCAGTGTCATTTATTAAACAAGTGTTTTAGAAATCAAGTCGTGTTGTGACTTTTAGAAATAAAATTTCTATGTTGGTATTGGGACCTATGTAACTCTGATCTTCTTATTAAATGAAATTGTGTTTTATAAACGTATCTTTGAACGTTTACTGGGACTCGTGTGCATGTATTATGAAGTAGCATCCCAACTGTTGTATTCCGCTGCGTATCGTAGTTTGGGGGTGTTACAGCTCCCTCCGAGTACTAAAATCAAAACACACAAATCGAGTCTAGAGCCAAGAGATCAATAAAATAAATCTCATTAGGATACATTCCATTACAAACACTTGTTGAACACCAATAAGTTCACAAGCTGTTAACAAGAGTCCTACGCATTATCCGTGTGATTTTGCCAGAACATCCGAGTGATACTTAAGTATCCACAGTGAAGATGGAAATCCTGCTTGAGCCAACATCAAACAAGCTCTTGGTAGGTGACTTGCGCGATTCTATATGAATCAAACTTGTGTCAACTGGAAAGAAACGATGGTGCGATTCTATGTGAATCAAACTTGTTCTAGTAAAATGAATTGATGACTCAATCAGAAAGATAGTAACTATCTGATTCACTCATATCGTGTTGTCTGCTTTGAGACGTTCCGGTATTGAGAACAAGCAAGTACAGTGAATCTAATGCATACGCGTTAGAGGATCTAACACTTTGAGCTGGAAACCCTGTCAAGGAGGTTCTTCTAAATTGAACCTACCTGATCACAGGTACAGTATTTATACTGTAAAACGGTCCTCACGGAACCGGAGGTTAATGCAACCGAATCTCGACGAATGACAAAGCCATATTCGTCCATATCTGCTGTTTATCACTAACATTTAAATGCAGGTACAAACGACGGTGTTGCAGCCTCATTCCAGCAGAGTCCGATTCATTACCACATGCTCATGCTCAAACTACAAAGACATACTATAAGCATCAAGAACCAAGAAAGCTCAAGAATTAAAGACAAAGACTTTCGCAAACTCTGATATTAAAGATAACTCCTCAAAAACCAAACTTCGAGGGAGATTATTATAGAGCTTTCAAGAAGATGCAAAGTATGAGCATGTTGGTCAAGACACAAGATCGCAAGGTGGCAAAGACAATCAAGACAAACAAGGAAAAGATTTAGAGATCTCGAAATCAAAGACGAAGTCGAAAGACAATGACAAAGGCTCAAGATCAAAGATCACACAACATGAAGGAACAAGGCTACAACAAGATAAAGACCAAGACAAAGACAAGAGCTTAACGACAAAAGCAATCTCATTGATCTCATGAGGAAGTGTCACAATGAACTCACTTCGGGGGAGATTGTTAGCCTCAAAATATTGAGTCGAACAAGAAGTTTGTTCATTAGGAATATTAGGTCTCGGTCATTTATTATTTATATGTTGTAGTCAGTTAGAAGGGTAAACGGGCTCATGAACGTAAACTAATATTGTATGCGTTTCAGACTAAGGTCTAATGTAATTCCGAGCCCGGCCCAAGTTAACATTAAATCCGGCCCATGGCAAAAGCCCATCCGACCACAAGGGTATAAATACCCCTCTCTAAGTGTGGAGAGGGTGTTGGTCTCATTTGTATTTTTCACACATTTACTAGAAATCAACCATCTCTTATTTTGTCTCTCTCTTGATTCTCTCTCTAAAATTATTCATTATCTTCTTATATTTATTTCTTCATTTATCCATGATGAAGTGAAAGTTTGGTAACCAACATTATTTATAGCTAAATTTTGCTACTGTAGTACGGTACCTTCCAAGAAGGGTACCGCCCATTGCAATTCAAGGGTACCGGGTTTTTACTGTAGCCCGGTTCCCGCGGTACCTTCCTATAAGGATACCATCTAGTGTAATTCAAAGGTACTGTGTCTGACATGTAATTTCGAATTTTGATTGCCAAATCTCTAAGAAATCTTGTGAAATCTTATAGGATTTGTTCAAGATATGGGGAAATGATAATGTCACCTATGATGTAAAATGTAAATAATTTAAAAGTCTAAGTAAAAATGTATTTTGTGATGTGTGTTATGTATTTGTAAGTTAGGAAGACTATTTGTATAAAACTTGTGCATTCTAATTTTTACTAGTAATGATTTTATGATTTTTATCGACAAAACACAAGAAGATCGTAATAGAGATAAACGTTTTTATGGTTTATTAGTATTAACAATGAAGATAAAAGCGATGATTCTGATCATGGAGATGACAACGATGATTCTGACAAAGATTCTGACATTGGAGAAGATCAGATAGTAGATTTCAGTATTCTTGTACATGACAAGGAACCAGTACAAACACAACCAGAACCTCAAATTCACAGTCCCGGTGTCACTACTATTTCTCAAGATGATGTTTCAAAGCAGTTCATCTATTTCTCATCAAGCTCATCAGGATTTATATGATGCCTTAGGAGAACCAATCCGCATAGATAGACTAACTACAAGATATGGATCTGCTCCGTCGTCTTAGAAGAAACGATCTCACGATGATCAGGATCCTCCTAAAAATCATGAGGCGGAAAAATGAAAAGAGAAGACGAAAAGATACTAGTGGACCATCTTCGTAGAAAAGCTCAAGATGATACTTCCAATTTTGAAAGATTCAAAGACGCTGATGAACCAAGACAAGAACAAGAGCAAGAACATGAAGTTCAGTCAGATATACCTGGTAAACATAATCATGCTTGGTTTCAAAAATTAGTAGAAGAACTTCCTGAAAAAATCTGGTTTAATGAGCTTGTTGATACAGATAAAGAGCCAGAGGAACACGAGCTTAAAATAGGATCAACAGTCATGTTTGGAAAATGTATGAAGAAGTTCCTTAATAAAGACAAGATTACTAAAGCAGACTTAGAGGGTCCAGCATTTGAGCTACTGAAGAACAGATTCAAGAACAGTATCGAGCTCGAGTACAACTTGGAGTAGTTCTATTTAGCTTTGACAAACAGAATTGACTAGACTAATCTTGAAGGAGAAAGGTTCAATGACAATCTAAGCAAGCCACTACCTCTAACAGGACCTCCTGACAGAAAGACCATCCCAACAAGGTACTTCTTCAACAATGACTTAGAGTATTTAAGGCATGGAAATGAAGAGAAGAAGTATGCACTTTCAATGACAAAGATTAAAGTTGCTAGATATGAGAAATGGGGGATAGAAGAGTTGATTCCTTATATTTGGAGCCCAAGCATCTACAAGTATAATAGAAATGCTGAGTTGGGTATTCATTACTGGAGAGACGACCGTCAATGGTTCTATAAAGGAAGCATTTGACACAAATCAGCTCATGATGTTTATTCAAAGCTCAAGATCATCAGTGTGCAGAAGATTACGGTTGAGAAGATGTATGGAAACAGGTACTTGAAGGATATTATGGTCAAGAGAGCAGATAAGAAGGGGTACACGTTTGTAGAGGCTGACTTTATAAGGCTCAATCAGAACGGCATTAAAGATTTATATCTACTCAAGATTCAGGATAAGATACATCACACTGATGGCATTGATGAATTTAATTTGATTAATGCTCTTCAACTCTACATCCGAAGAATTGTGATCAAGAAAATAGTAGAAGATGCAAAGCTGGGGGTTGAAAGCTACCAAAAGAAGCTCAACTTGACGAAGCCACAGTTCATGGCAGGACGTCTCCATCAGAACGTGTCTTATACTACTTTGAGTCATCCCAGAGGAGTTGTGTACGAAGGGAATGACAACACAAGTTCGGTGATGGAACACTCAACAAGGTCTACAACAAGCTGGAAGTGATGCTGAGAGACAACAGGTTGGGATTTGGTAATGAAGGTATGCCAAATCGTGAGTGGACAAAGAAGGACAAATACATGACATGATCAATTCTGGAAAAGATCGAGAAGACGCTTAAGGAGAGGCAAAGGTTTGGAAGGCTCAAGTGCTTTGTTGCAGGGAGAAGAAATGAGGCCGACTATAGACTGTTAGTTAGGCCTGGGTGACCACCCTTTTGGGGGAGATTGTTAGGAATCGATAAAGTGTCGGTCACTCACGGTTATTTATCTTGTAATGTCGTCTTTCGTAATTTACGTTGTAATGTAATATTGTATCCCACATAGCCCTTAGAGGCTAAGTTGTAATCTCTTCCTTCCCTATATAAGGAAGAGCAAGGGTAAGGTGTGGGGTGGTGAAACATACTCTTCCTAATGCATTTCTCATTTCTTTCTTCTCTCTCTAGTTTCACCGATTCTATCTCTCTTTCTCTCGCTAAAGATTTAACTCTTCTTGTGTGTGATTGATATAGTAATTGTTTAATCTCTACATAAGTGATGTCGTTTGGTTTGGCCAATGCACCAGCAGTATTCATGGATCTTATTAATCGTGTGTGCAAGCCGTATTTGTAAAAGTTTATGATCGTATTCATAGACGACATTTTGATCTACTCCTTAAATAAAGAAGAGCATGAGGAGTATCTTAAGTTGATCTTGGAGCTGCTCAAGAAAGAGGAGTTGCACGCTAAATTCTGTAAGTGTGAATTTTGGATCCCAAAGGTACAATTTCTCGGTCATGTTATTAACAATCAAGGCATTCACGTTGATCCTGCCAAGATTGAATAAATCAAGGATTGGGCAACACCTAAAACTCCAACGGAAATACGCTAATTTTTAGGTCTTGCTGGTTACTATCGACGATTTATCAAAGGTTTCTCTAAGATCGCCAAGCCTTTGACTAAACTAACTCAGAAAAATGTGATGTTTGATTGGGAAGAAAAAGAAGAGTCAGCATTTCAACTATTGAAACAGAAGCTTTGTAGTGCGCTAACTTTGGCATTACCCAAAAGAACCAGTAACTTCGTGGTCTATTGTGATGCCTCGCATAAAGGTCTAGGTGATGTATTAATGCAAAAGGAAAAGGTTATAGCTTACGCCTCTCGACAAATCATAGTCCATGAAAAGAATTACACAACTCACAACTTGGAATTAGGAGCAGTAGTGTTTGCTCTCAAATTTTGGAGGCATTATTTGTATGGTACGAAGTGTACCGTGTTTACTGATCATAAGATTCTGCAACACATCCTTGACCAAAAGGAGCTAAACATGCGGCAACGTCGATGGCTAGAACTACTCAATGATTACGATTGTTAAATCCGTTATCACCTTGGGAAGACGAATGTCGTAGTAGATTCTTCAAGCTAAATGGAAAGGATGAAAATGATTCGAGTTCGAGCCTTAGTCATAACAATAGCCTCGAACCTTCCGTCACAAATTCTTGATGCACAAGTTGAAGCTCTCAAGGAAGAAAACGTTAAGGATGAAAATGTACGTGGTATGGATAAGGAGTTTGAGACTCGTCCAGATTAAACCCGTTGCTTTATGAATAGAAGTTGGTTACCACTCTTTGGTGACATAAGAGATCTAATTATGCATGAGTCGCATAAGTCTAAGTATTTTATCCATCCTGGATCCGATAAGACGATCTTAAGAAATTATACTGGTGGCCAAACATGAAGGCAGATATCACCACCTATGTTAGCAAATGCTTAACGTGCTCAAAAGTAAAAGCTGAATAGCATAAACCATCTGGTTTGTTGGTACAACCTTAGATACTCCCATGGAAATAGGAAAGAATAACAATGGATTTTATCACCAAGCTACCTAAGACGTCAAGTGGTTATGATACCATTTAGATGATTGCTGACCGTTGATAACGCTCCAAATATACATAAATTATCCCTCGAAAACACACTAAATATATACGTTAACGCATGAAATATTGCAAAGTTTGCCTGTTTGTTGTGTAATATTCATTTCAGGACCGATAGTGAAGAAAAAGACTAACGATGCAAAGAAATCCAGTTAAATGCACTAACGGTTGTTACAAGAAAGATCTAGAAGAAAAATTAAAGAAGAGTTAATGATTAAAGCCAAAGTGCGGCGCACAATGTATTTTGTGCGGCGTACTTATAAACGAATTAAATGCCATTTATTTAATCACCAAGTGCGGCGCACAATTTCTTGTGTGCGGCGCACTTTTCCATCAGTTACCCCAAAATCATAAATGATTGCAATGATTGTGCAACTCTTCAATCCCCCTAATTCAGCAACTGAAGCCCCATCCTCAGCTATAAATAGAGCACGAATTTTGGAGAAAAATCATTCCATTCTTATCTTTCAATCATCATTCATCAAATCTAGTAGTCTTAGTAGTTTTAAGGAGGTTTTGAAGGTTAACCACCACCTTCATCACTTTCCGGGTAGAGAAGGAAGAAAAGTTCCAGTAAGTTGAAGTTGCTAGTGTTACTATAGTCAATTGTTGTCTTGTTCTTGAAAGGCATTGTAAGATTTGGAACCTCTACTCTTGAAATTTGGTAAAAACATGTTTCTATCTTTTTATGATATGAATGTTGGATTCACCATGATTATTATATGTGTTGTTATTATGATTGTTGAGTAGATTAACATGTTTGGTTAAGAGCCACATGATTATTATGGATCAAACTTGACTTTTGAATGAGCTTTTGATTTGAATAATATAAGTTTGATGCTTTTGAACTTGGACTCTTTAATCTTCGTTTGATCACCACTCATTCCGGATATAGGTCGAAAGACTCCGGTTAAGTGATTGATTTCAAAGTTGTTTGTCTACGGCAACTAGACCTTAGCCTTGTGAGGACTGGCTAAGTAAACGAACATTAACCCAAGTACAAAAGGGTTTAAAGCTAAACCTCATGTCTAACGAACTTGGTTTAGCAAATTTATATTATTCATTATCAAACACGAATCGCACTTAAAGCATTTTCATAATAAAAGATAAAGGCCGAAAGGATTTTTCATTATGAACGATAGATAATCTTTCTAAGTAATTAAACATTCTTAAATCGATTATAATTTCATTCGTGAATCATTAAAGTTTATCCATAATATTTCGTGTTTCTTAACTAAATATGTCCTTTATTTCTTGAATCAAATCATTATCTTTAGATCTGTGACAGTCTATAAGATAAGTGCCTTTTCGTAATATTATCGACTTATTCGTAGAATACCCAATCCCATGGAACGACCTGGTCTTACCTAAAAAGATTATACTACCTACGTGGGTTATACTTTTACCTGTTTGTTTCTCTATAATAAAATCGGTATTTTCAGTCATTATAAATTTAAAGCTTTTGAAACACATCAAAGTTCTTGGCGCCGTTGCCGGGGATTGGTCCTATTCCTGAATTAGTCGTTATAATTTTACAAACCAAAATTTTCAAACTCGCCGTACAGTTTTCTGGTAAACTGACCAAATTTTCTCAGAAAGCGCGTCGCACAAAATATTTATGCGTCGGTTTTCCTGCAAATACAGAAAGTACGCCGTACTTATACCAAGTACGCCGCACTTCCTACCCCTTTTACAAAAACAAAACCAGTTTAAAGAGAGAAACACCAAAAACACCAAACCCCAAAACCAAAAATTGTAATTTGACCATTGTGAAAATGTGGAATTTATTCCTTGTGATCATAATCTTCGAATTCCTGTATTATAGCATATTATACATTAAAAAGAAAAAAAACAAAAAGAACTATTCTATGCATTGCCTGTTTGGATTTATCTATGTTTGTTTGCTAATTGCTAGTTATAGCTTATTGAATTTTGATTATATACTAAATAAAAATAAAAATAAGACTTTTAAAAAAATTATTATAAAAACCATATGATGATTAATCTGATTAAAAACCTCACATTTGCCATATTAAATAAATATTTAGGAAATATAAAAAGTAATAAAAATAAGAACACTAAAAATGAAAATTATAAAAACTTTAAAACTTATAAAGTATGCCGCACTTCTTTTGAAGTGCGCCGCACTTTCTCACCTGAAACCAAGCAGAATAATTGTTTTTTGCTTTTTGGATAGAAGTTTCTCGCATTAAAAAATTCTATCTATCTATTAATAATATGTAAGTGTAAAAAACTATTGTTATTTGTTTTAACTAACCCACTAATAGTTGTTTTAATAATGTTTTATTCTATACGAATTATGGACCCAAATTCAAGTCTCGGAAAGATTTGCTTAGGAGATGATGTGATCGTAATCTCAAGTGACAAAGCTGAAGGATCAGGAGATTGGGATTCTCCGGAGTATCAAGACACAGCTGCTAGCAAAGGAAAGAAAATCATGAACGCACTAAGTTTCTACAGGATGGAGACCGATGAGATTAGTGAGCGGTACATTGCTCAATGTTTCGTGAATGGTTTGGAGGCATTTGATGGAGAAATTAACTTAACATTTGATGAGAACCTGATATCGAATGAATTCACAGTCAAGTTGTGTTTGGACTATGAGGTGAAAAAAGGAAAAAAAGTTGGTTAAAAAGAGCTTATTGTTGCTTTAAAAGGAGAGCTCTATTTTGTGAAGTTCATCATAAACCCTGAAGAAGATGATTTTGTGCCTAGAGTCATTTTGGGAAGATCATTCCTGAGACTATCTCGAGGAATTGTTGATTTCGGTAATGGGGTGATCACTATCACACCCCGCCAAGGAGGAAACGCAAGGCGTAAACAAGAATGGATATCATCACAACACATGGTGTCTATATAAAGAATACTAAAATGAAAACTGAAGTAAAGCAAAGACACAAAGTGTCATAACAATACCCAAAACCTAATGGTGTCTTTATTAATGAGAAAGAGGTCTCGTCAATAAATGACATGCAAAACATAATCCAAACAATTCATGCAAACGCAATTATTCAAACAGAAAGCATAAATAACTCCAAGCATCCTACGGTCTCTTCTAGCCACTTCGCTCTATCTTAGCACCATTAAGCTCACCTGAAAATGATGCTTAAAACGTCAACATAAAGTTGAGCGAGAATCATAGGTTTACGACATACAACAATATCCAAAATAAACTTTAAATTAGCTGCTGCAATTACCAAAACAATTCATGACAACAGATAACAACAACGGGACGGAACGTGCCCACGATCCACAATCATATCAACTACATATGTGCGCTACATGGCCTCATATTAGCTCACGCAGTCTTACCACCGTCACACCTCGTTTTGCATATTGGGATCCACAATACCAAACATATCATACACTGGGTAGGCGTACCCATCCGATCCCATATCACAACACTGAGTAGGCGTACTCATCCGATCCAATACACATAACTACAGCAAGCTTAAAAACATTTTAACACGACAACAAGACAAGCATCATTCTCACCCCAAAATAACATGAGAAAAAGGGGCTATGAAACTCACCTTTGCTTAGCTTTCCAAAAGATTCCAACAAAAGCTTCACAAATTACTAGCAATAAATCTAAACAACAAAATAAACTCGTGTTACACGCTACTAAGCCAAAGCCTTAATGCCAGAACATGTAACCAACATATGATGGTTGTCTCTTGGGTTTAACTGTCCCATCATGGGTCACCGACATACCATGCCCAACCTTACCGGCTTCATTAACATATTACATTAGACAACTCCTTTTTAATCAAAACTGCAGAATTTTAGTGTGACTTTACGCACCTAAAACCCTTACTTAATGACTCTCATAATTCATACCAAAAATCACACATAATCCCTTATGTGTTTACTAACTACCATGAGATTCCCAAGTATTAATTATATGTGTAACCATCTCAAATAAAATCAAACTTCAAAACAGTCCCAATTTGGACCTGCATGCACACTAAAAAGTATGTCCCTAAAAACCATACTTAGACAACAAATTAGAGGCTAAAAATTTGTGGAAGTTTAATAGACACATAGAACTTGACTTCTGTAAAAGGACTAATCCTAATTCGAATAGGTTTTACTCCCCGAAATCAGACCCAAATCTGACCCGTATTTACTAATTTTTGACAACTTTTCTTGTAAACAATATTTGAATGACTTCCCGAACTCAAAATCGTTCGAGGCCGGACTTTTTGGAAAGTAGACTCTCTGGACTATAATTTAGAC
>BQNB010158708.1:2752-15000 GCA_026074375.1 Tanacetum coccineum | reverse complement strand
AGTCTCCCTTCTATCTATCGCTTGCGGATACCCCGAATACCCGTTATTGCTATTATTATGATTATTGAGTTCGTTTGGCTGCTCAATTATTTGATCGGATATATAACCCTCATTTTAGCATTCCTTGTTCGTACCATGTCGGTATGGATGATCTAACTTTCTATTCGGCGTCTTGATGAATATTGGTTGTTCGGATCTGCTTCTTTATATATTGGTACGTTTCATTGGTTCTTTCGTAGTTCTGATTACTCGTATGAGTATCAAAATTTTATTTAAAGCACTAATTATTCTTAACATATTAGCGCGGATCATTACTCTGTTCTTTATATATCCTTTGGTTTTCGTAACACGTTACGGCATGTTAGTACTGACGCTTTTTGATGGTTGTTCTTTCAATCGTGAGTACGGATGAGACATTACATCCTTCTTTTGGTTAGTAATGTCTTCGTATGAATTTTTCTTGTGCATGTTCGTTTCACTGTATTCCGACTATATGGTTCTTTATACTCCCTTTCGCTTTCAAATAATAGAATTGTGTTAGAGTCTTTACGGTATTTTACAATCCCTTTTGGTATTACGATGTCCCTTGTTTGAATAGTATACTTTATATTGATGTCAGGTTATGCAAATCCTTTTGAAGTATATCTTGATGGTGTTTAGGAAAAACTATTCTTAAAATGATTTTATGAATACGTTGTGATAAGTGCTTTTATATGACTGTCTCTTTATGAAAACTGCGTTTACAATGATTTTTAGGAAAACAATGTGATATTGGTTGAGTGTCAAAACTATGTTTAAGGTAATCTTTACATTTTTATAAGTTTGTTTTTGATAAATTTTATTTTATGAAAAGTATGTTTAAAATGATTATATTGGTAAAATACGATACATTTTTTATAACTATCTCTTAATTTTTTATGAAAACCATGTTTAAAAAAACGACTGTCTTTATTGTTTCAAAATGAATTTTTATTAAAATAGTATTTAGTTGGTTTTGTCGAGTTAAGTCGATTATTGGTATAAGAATTTTATCTTTCGCATTTATCAATTAATACGTATCATTATTCGATATGCGTTTATTTTGTCGTGGTACGCTTGTTGATTATTTCGTTTGCGTTTTCTATCGGTACATTTATTCTATCATTCCTTTTAAGGATTCTTATGACATTTGATCCGCATCTATTTCCATATGTGAAACGCCTTAGATGTTTTCTAGCCATTGATTCGATATTCGTTTGCTACCCTATTCGATAGTTCGTAACCTTTAGGATTCGTTTGATATACGTTTTATTTGATGAAGTCGCTCTCTGTAGGGAGCACCTGTGTTGTTCAAGAAGAAGGAAAAGTTGTTTGCCTAGTTTTCCAAGTATGAATTATGGCTACAAGAAGCGCGTTTTCTCAGACACGTGGTTAACAACAATGATATTTACATGAACTCTAGTAAGATAGAAGCAGTGAAGAATTAAAAAGTACCTAAGACGCCATCCGAGATATGATCATTCTTAGGATTTGCAGGTTACTATCGATGTTTCAGTGTGAATTCTTCTAAGGTTGCTAAACCCCTTGCTTCACTGACGTAAAAGATTCGGAAGTATGAGTGGGCCAAGGAACAAGAGGAAGCTTTTAAGACGTTGAAGGACAATTTATGTGATACACCAATATTGTCATTGCCTGATGGATCCAAAGAGTTTGTAGTTTACTGCGACGCGTCGAATCAAGGATTAGGTTGTGTACTCATGCAAAGAGGCAAGGTAGAGAACGTGACAGCAGAAATGTTGCGTGGCATGGACCAACTAATGGAAAGGAAGGAAGGTGTAGGTATGTATTTATTATGGGTTCTTTTAATAGGTGATGTAAGGACATTAATGATGGACGAGGCTCATGCATCAAGGTACTTGGTACACTCGGGAGCAGATAAGACATACTATGACCTTAGAGATATGGATGGTGGCCATGTAATTGTTTGACTTGTTTAAAGGTGAGTGCTGAAACATCAAAGACCTTCGAGTTTATTGTAGCAACTAGAGATACTTGAGTGGAAGTAGGATATAATAACTATAGACCTTATTACAAGGTTGCCAAGATCAAGTAGTGTGTATGATACGAATTGAGTAATAGTCGATAGACTGACTAAGGTATGCCCATTACATGGTAGTACGCGAAGATTTTAAAATGGAGAATTTGGCGAGACTTTACGCTAATGATATAGTAACAAGGCATGGAGTACATGTGTCGATCATCTTAGATTATGGTGGAAGATTTACTTTGCGGCTTTAGTAGACATTGCAGAAGGCATTGAGAACACGGCTAAAACATGCGTACGACGTATCATCCTCAAACAGATGGACAAAGTAAGCGTACCATTCAGACCTTGAAGGATATGTTGAGAGCGTGCATGATTGATTTTTTTTTGGTGGTAATTAGGATACTCATCTACCCTTAACTGAGTTTTCTATAATAATAGTTATCATCCGGGTGTTTAATGTACTCTATTTGAAGCGTTGTATGGAAGGAAGTGTAGGTCATATGTTCTTTGGGCTGAAATTGGAGAAATTCGGTCGATTGGACAAGAATTGGTACAAAAGACAACAAATAAGGTGATGTTGATTAAAGAAAAGTTCAAAGCGGCTAGAGATTGCCAAAAGAACTATGTTGGCAATATGCGTAAACATTTAGAGTTGAAGTTGGTAATAAAGTGATGTTGGAAGTGTTGTCTGGAAAAAAGATGTAGTGCATTTTGGAAAGAAAGAAATGTTAGCACCAAGATATGTGGGACCACTTAAGATCATTAAAGGGATCGGTCCTATGACCTATTGATTAAGATTGTCTTAATAATTTAGTAGCGTAATTGATGTGTTTTAAATTTGAAGAAGTATTTAGCGGATACAAATCTGCATGTGCATTTAGAAGAAATTAAACTAGACAAAACTCTTTGTTTTGTTGAAGAACCTTTTGAGATTATCGATCATGAGGTTAAAAGTTTGAAGCGTAGTAGGATTCCGATAGTTAAGTCCATTAGAACTCGAAGCGAGGTCATGAGGATTTCATAAAAACTAAGTATCCATATTTTCTCGTTGAGCAAGCTATCGTTAGAAGTACTAATTAAAGTTGGGTACATAGGGTTACTGGTAGACTTTAGTGCACCCTTGAATGTTCTGAGGTGGTTTGGTTAATGTTATATTTTGACTAAACTCGAAGTCGGGCTGATTCTTCAAAAACGTTGAGCTTTGTAACAACTCATAACTTAGTTCCAAGACAATTCTTGTTTGATGAGTTGCGGGGTTAAGGTATGAATGACGTTGTTACACAACTTAAGGTTTTTGATGAGTTTCCTCAAAGACGGGCGATGTTCATGTAGTTGGATGTTTATTTTTGCTTAGAGTTGTTATGTTGCTATTTGTACCCTTGTATGGGCAAGCGAAGTTGTAAGCAATGGGTTTCCAATCGTGGAAGTTAGATGAGATTCAAAGCGTGGCCCTAAGTTCACGTGGGAACATGAGGACCATATGAAATCTAAGTATTCCCGATTATTTGTTAATGACGATGTTGAACCTACTAGTTAAATCTCGGGATGAGATTTTCCTAAGGAGGGGATACTATGACAACTGTGCTTTGAGCAGGTTAGTCAAACCGTTAGTATGGACTTGAACATCATTATGTGTTATAATAATTATGAGTTTATGTGATCATATGTGAGTTTGGCTACCAATCTAAGGAGCATGATCGTCTCATTATGATTGAGGTTATGGTTGTTATGGGCATTTTTCATTTTGTTCATATTTTGTGACAATGAAAATGATGGTATAATTTTATGTGTGTATGTATTTATGTGTACGTATTATGTATTTACGTATTTAAATAATAGGAATTTGTGAGAATAGTAAATTTAGTTGGATGGATTTTAGTAGTAATAAGTTAGAAATTTTTTTTTGTTTAGAAATGAATTTAATTTATAGTTATTTAATTTAGTTTTAATTTAAAAGGTTTTTTAAAATAAATAAAGGTTTTTATAAAAATATCAAAAATTAAGGGTTTTTAGGTAAATAATAATAATTAAAAAAATAAATAAATAAGGGGTGTTTGACCGATCGGTGACAAAAAGGAAAAGAAAAAAAAAAGTTTGAGTAAAATACAAATTTGTTTTTGATAAGGATTAAAATTGTAGGGTTTTCTTATATAAACCAAAACTCCTTTTCCCTTCTCTTTTTTTCTTGGCCAGTCGAACATCAAAGAAAAGAATTTTTTTTAATTCAAGATCCAAGTGGTGAATTGTGTTAACTAATCGAAGGTTTTAGGTATGTTCATAAACTCTAATTGTTTTAATTTTCTTTTAAATTCATGTAACAATAAAGTGATGGATAAATTAGGGTTCATAAAATCTGTAAATTAATAATGTTAAACTTAATTAGAAGTGTTAGGGTTTAATTAGGATCATATTGATGTAATTGGTTAGGGTTGGATCGCGTTTAAATAGGAATTAGGTTTGAGCAGAATTTTAGTTCATGTTGTTCGATGGATATCTCAAGGATGGTAACGTTTTTCTTTATGAATCTTATGTCTATTGACAAGTTCAAAGAGTGTAGTTTCTAAAAAGTTCGGCCTGAAAGGTTTTGAGGTCGGGAAGTTAGTTAAATAATTTTCGCAAGAAAAGTTGTTAAAACAGTAAATTCAGATCAGATTTGGGTCTGATTTTGGGAAGTAAAACCCCTACTTAAAATATATTTTAGGTGTCTATTAACTCCAGTTCAAAAGGCTAACAATAAAACATTTTCTAAGTATTTTTAAGGACGTTAAACTTTTCGGTGTGCGTTCAGATCCGAATCTAAGTACTTTGTAATGATGGATTTTTATAAAATAGTTACACTGGGTATTATTTTTTCAAAAAAATCATAGTAGCTCACAACTCATTAGGAAGCTATGGGATGTAAGGAGAACCATCAATTAGGTGCTTTAGTATTTTATTTGTAGTCGTGAAATGACTATAAATTTTTGCCGGAAACTGAAAAATTAGAAGTTAATGAATAATGTCAGATAGGGTTTGAAAATGAAATGGGAGATGTATCTAAAAGATTATAAACTTAGTGTAAGGTTTAGAGGTCCATTATATAATTGTTACATTGGCTTGGGCATTAGCCTAACCGAGTGTAACTTGTGTTTTTGTTGTGTTTAGATTGTGTGAAAGATTTTGTCAAGTAGCTGAGCATTAGATGAGTTTCATAGTCCTATTTTACTATGTTTTCTTGGGATGGAAATGATACAAAGTATATTTTGAAATATTTTAAATGCTGTGATTATGTGGTTTAAATGACGCATGGACTTTTATTTAACTATTATATGCTATGTGCTAAATGTTATGGTTTTGGATCGTGGGTAACGTTCCTACCCAGTGTTATGGTTTTGGATCGTGGGTAACGTTCCTACCCGGCGTTATGGCTTTGGATCATGGGTAATGTTCCTACCTAGTGTTATGGCTTTGGATCGTGGGTAATGTTCCTACCCAATGTTATGGTTTGGATAAGGGGTAACGTTCCTACCCAATGTTATAGACTTTGGCTTCGGGTGATGATTCTACCCATGGCTTTGTGATTTGGATCGCGGGACACATTCTGTCCTAGATTTGGTTGTTTTAATTGGATACATTTTAGCTTGTATAATAGTTAGCTTAACTGTCCTGCTATGTTATGCTTTTATAATCACAATAATTTATTTAAAGCTTAAATTGTGTGTCGTAAACCTATGACTCTCACCAACCATTGTGTTTACATTCTTAAGCATCATTTTCAGGTGAGCGTTGTGAAGGTGTTGAAGTTAATAAAAGTGGCTAGAGAGACCATTAGGCTGGCATTAGAAGTTTTCATTTGATTTTGTCTATTCTTGAATGTTATTAATTTTAATAGGTTTGCGAGACATTATCTTTGTATTGATGAGACCCCTTTTTCATTAATACAAGATAAAATTCCTTTATTTGTTGTATTGGTATTGTCATGACACATCATGTCTTTTATATTCATGTAGTGTTTCTCTATTATTGACACCATTGTTTTGTGATGGTACCCATGAAGTTACGCCTCGTATTTCTGCCTTGGCGGGGTATGACATCTTTATCTATAGTAGTAGAGGAAGATGCTCCAGTTGTATCTGGTGGAAGTAGAGTTGCAGCGAAAATGAGGGTTGATACAACACTTGGAGATTTTAAGTATTCATCGAACATGGTTTGAAACTAGATATCCCAGTCATTCTTTTTAGGAGGTTTAGCTGATGTTGACGCAGCCTGGTTAAGCATGAGTCCTGAACTAATATGTCCAGAAGTCAAACCATAAAGATCGAGTCCTGAACCGTGTTGTTCAGAAGCCATTTGAGTAAGATCATCAAATTGTATGTTCATTGTTTCCATTACTTGTCTGGTCCTTTTGTTGTAGATCCGGTACACCTTCTTGGATGGTGAATAGCCGACGAAGATTCCAATATCTGCTTTTGGCTAAAGTTTCCCAATATCCTCAAAATCGTTTGTTGGATAACAAAGAGCACCAAAAACGTGAAGATACTTGAGTTTTGGTTTGCGATCTCTAAGCAGTTCATATGGAGTCTTATTGTAACGGGTATGGATTAAGGAGCGGTTTTGAGTATAACATGCAGTAGCTACAGCTTCAGCCCATAGAAACAATAGAGATTTAGAGAAAATAAGCATGGTCCTTGCAGCCTCTACCAATGTGCGGTTACGCCTTTCAACTACACCATTTTGTTATGGAGTACGTGCAGTGGATGTATTATGAGTAATTCCAACATCTTCCGTATAATTTTATAGAGTCTGATTGAGAAACTTGGTGTCGTCAGCCTGATTAAGACTGACTTGAGCTTCCTTAAAAAATTTAATAATAATTTCTAGAGCCTCATCTTTAGTTCTCAAAAACTTCACCCAAGTAAAATGAGAATAATCATCAACGATGACAAGAATATATCTTTTCTTGTTTATACTTTCTACCCGCATAAGTCCACACAAATCCATATGCGGCATTTAAAGTTTCTCATTTGTACTTGTTCAGCTTGTGTGGATGAGATTCCTTCTTGCTTTTCTTATTTGACATGCCGAACACAAACGATCTTTAGTATACTTCAACTTGAGTAGCCCTTTGATGAGACCTTGCTTAGCAAGCTGATTGATGGTACCAAAGTTTAAGTGAGAGAGCCTACGGTGTCATAACCAAGATTTTGTCTTTGAAGCTTTGGAGAGTAGAAAAATTGGAGAAGACTTCATCATATCCGCCATTGAGATTGTATAAAGGATAGAACCACAAGAACCCAATAGTAGATCAACACCTTCCAAGTTTCGTACAAAACAAGTGTGTTTTCTTAAAGTTACTTCAAGATCTGAATCACAAAACTGCCCAACGGAGAATAGATTATGACCAATTCCTTCAACGTAGTAAACACGTGAAATAAGAATATTTCCCATTTTTATATCTTTGTATCCCATAATAGCTACAAAATGATCGTTGCTGAATCGGACCGTTCTGATAAATTTGGAAACAAAACTGATGAGCTTATCACGGTGTCCAGTCATGTGTTTGGAACACCCGGAGTCTAAATACCAAAGAATAATTTCTACAATCTACACAAAAAGAAAGAAGAAGAAAATATTTACAAAAGGGTGGATCCCCAACTTTTGATTGGGTTTCGGGTTGTTAGTGAACCTAAGTGACTCCTAGATAGTCGAACTTCCAAGGTGGAAGTTCCTCATCCCGAATAATTCCTTTAAATCCAAAGTCATGCAAATTAAATGGGTGAAAATCCGAATTTAACATGCATTTAGAGAGTGATTCCTGGGCATTGGCATATCTAAGACTTAGTTTAGGATACAGTACATTAACCAAAATTACTGTGGTTGTTAAGATATGCTTAGGAGGTACAACTATGTCAGACGTGTCATAAGAAGAAGAAGGGGGAACGGTTTTCCTACCAAGTTAAATGTCCTACCAGTAGGTATCCATTTTAGTCCTATAATTTTAAAGATCATTCATGTTGGTTTCCATTCACTTTTAGCTCTCTGTTTTGCAGATTTAGCCACTTTACATTTTTGAATTTTCCTAAGATATTGAACAACAAAAGCATCATGATTTGCAGAAAACAAATATTCATTACAAGATAAGCAAATAGTATTAGAATTCTTTGACAAAGCAACATTCCTAACATTCGCATTACAATCTGAAACATGATTGTTCTTATTAGCACTAGACTTAAACTTCCTATGGTGGGCTTCTACTTTATTCTTCATGCTTCTACTTGATGGATGCAGGATCGTATCATTCTTTGTATTGCTTCTAGGCTTTGATCCGTTAGCATTAGTAGAGCTTACTCTTCCTGTAGAAGGCAACGTAGTGATGTCAGTCTTTCAAGTATTATGCTTTACTGCATGCTCTTTTGTGATTGTCTTAATTGTCTGCTTTGTTCTAGATGCATATACGTAAGGCTTATTGTTCTTTCTATGGCTTTTAGCGAGAGCCCACTTTTCATTCCCGCTTTGAGTGAAATGGCATGAGGCACTAACATACACTAACAGTTCTTGTATTCACTCAGCAAACTTAGAGGCATGAACTATATGTTCATCTAAAGGTTTTAATGCTCTAGCTTCTTCTAATAATTCATGTAGTGTCGCTACGTGCTCCTTAGTGACTTTCAGATAATCGTGATGCACAACCCTATTGTTCTTAAAGTACACATTGATTGGTTCAGACTCAATCTTAAGCAAACCTAGGGCAAGAACTTTTGTGCATTTTTCAATTATCTTCACGGTATTCAAGTGTGAAGGGACTGATTTTGATAAATCATTTTTCTCAACAACTTTAGGAATAACCTTTGATTTAGGAAGCGAAGTTACTGAATTAAGTTTATATCCTGAAGTTGAAGGTCTAGAAAGCTTATTATTCACACTTGTACCATTATGATTCATTTGAGATTCAAAAAACTTTCCTTTTAACTATGCTCTTAACTTGTTATTTTTAGAAATCTGATCATTAAGTTTTTGTTGCAAAGAGTCAGTTTGAAGTTTGGTTTTTACCTGTGTCTGCTTGATTTAATCATACAACTTCTTTTATTCTAACTTGATATGTTCTCTTTCCTTAACTAAGGAAGAAACCTAAAAATCTAGAGACACGTTCTCATCCTTTATTTTCTATAACCTAGAATCAAAAACAGGTAATTAACACTGAGTCTTTTGGCTCTTTTAAGCTAAAAGATGTTTCAACTCATTGATTACGTGTAATTTTTTTAGGCTATCATTTCATCACCACAAGACACGAAAATAAAAGGAAAATCTTAGAGAGAGAAAGAACTAGAGAGAGAATTAAAAGAAAGAAAATGGTGACTTCCACTAGAAAGAAATGAGTAGCAACACCCTCCTAACATGCTAGGAGGGTTGTATTTATAATACAAATTGTATAGACTCTTTGTTGGGTCATTTGGTCCTTTAATGGACCAAACTAATAGGCTTTAGCCCTACACCTAGGCCCAATTAGCTTAAATGAATTCCTGTAAACTATGTTTTCCTATACAAGGCTTGGGAATATATAATGACCATCACTTTACATAAAAATACGACGAACAATCTCCCCCTAAGGGGTGGTCATAACACTTATGGCTTCACGTCTTGTCACGTCTTGAATCTTGGAGCCTTGTGTTCTTGGGAATTCCTTTGAAGTTCCTCTTGCATTCTTGTGATTTTAGATCTTGAGTTTCTCTTAGGTTTTCGAAAAATGGTATGACGTCTTTTTTAAAAGCCCCTTTTATATCCAATTGCTCCCAGCTGTCGATCTCATGAGGAGATAAAGTAGTTCTCATTGTAATGCAATCATCAAACTTACTCATAAGATTTTTTCATTTTAAAGATTTTTGAGTACTTGACTAGTTGATGGGAGTTTTTTAAGAAAAACTTTTGTGGGTTTTGAAATGCTTTCAGAAAGACTTGGTGTAAAAGACCAATACAGTTGTTCTGCAGACAATTGTTTTTGTGGAACAAATAATCGTAGAGATTATTGAGCTTGGAGTAATCAATCGATTTAGCATTAATCCCAGTTTGTTTTTCTGTCATTTTTAACCGACTCTCTTCAGCAAGTATCAGAGTTTCCTCAGAATCACACACAGAGATAGGATTATGTTTATTAGTTAACACATCCCTAAGATATAACACAGGTTGTTTTCGTTGAGCTTGACGAAGATACATAGGATTTTGATAACCAAGAGTTGTCATATGAGTTTCATCATAAAAATTTTGAGGTTTGGTTAACATGTGCATTGTTGGAGTAGTTTGACCTACTTTGTAAACAATGTTTTCTAGTTTCTTTTTAGTATTTTCCAAATCCAAAATTTTAGTGATGTTCTTTTCATATTTTGCAAATGACTCTTTTTTGTGTGTTTCAAAATCATTTTTGAGAGAATTATTGGCTTTTGTTAAATTCTTAATTTGTTGTCGTTGAACAACAAGTTGTTATTCAAAAGCTTCCACTTTTCGATTCTGATCACCGATGAATGTTCGTAATTCAAAACCTAAAAATGCTTGTAACACCCCCAAAATGGGTCGCAGCGAAATATAGGTCTGATAGTGTTACTTCATAGATCAATAACACAAGATATGAGAACGACCTCTATATGAGTCATTTAAAAATGATACATTGGATTAAATAAACTTGTTTGTTACAAAAGCCGAAGCTTATTAAATTGTTCATCATGAAATTGTAAAGAATTTTACGGACATAACAGTTTTCCCAAAATGTAATCGAACCCAAATCTTTTAAGGTAATGACTCCAAATGGTGACCACCAATGTTATCCATGTTTATGGTACTGGTGGTCTTAAACAAGGCGATCCCTTATCCCCATATCTTTTCATTCTCATTATGGAATCTCTTAACATGTCGTTGTCTCGTGCTATTGATGATGGTGTTTTTAAAGGAATTCAATTGCATAGGTCGATTTTGATTTCCCATTTGTTCTACGCCGATGATGCTATGTGTTAGGAATAAATCTTCTTGTTACTTAATACTGCCAACAGTACTAAATGAGTTAGTACTGTCAACCTAAAGTTAGTACTGCCAAGGAAACTTAATACTGCCAAGTGAAGAAGTTTGTACTGCTAATGGTCAAAGCTGATGATATGAAGATAAGAATGCATGGAGAGCATTTCGGGATATTTAGTTTTAAAGTGTAACTGTTCCTAATAGATAGGCAGATATATGTGTAAAGGGTTCCTTGTATTTCTATAAAAGGAGATCCCTAGAGTAGTGATAGTTAGAACTTTAATATATACACTTAGAGAGAATTTGTAATTGCTTCAAGGTTGTGTAACCCCAGTACTTAGAGAGTACTCGTATTATTTATAATATTGAAGCAGTGATTTTGGTATTTATTGTTTGTGAGTGATTGTTACTGTTTCATACATTTCTCTAGAGTATCAAAGTGTAGTTTCCGCATACACTTTGGTATATTCACAAAGTCTCAATCTTTGTTATTTTGGTTTCTTCCAAGGTAACAAACTCTTTATATACTAAAGAATCGATCAAGGCGTGGGATCAACATTTAAGCTTTAGTGTAAGCTTGTGTTCTTGATCCTACTACACTTCTATAAGGTCTATTTAAAGTTTAACATTTCCATTCATTCATTTAATTATATGTACATGCTTGTTATATATGTTAAACACCACCTAGGTTTATTTTTATGATTTATGGAATATTACAAAGATATATATGGTTTGAATTTTATGATGTTGATGAAATTATACTTAAAATGAAGGTACACACATAATATAAGTACTAAATTATGAAGGTACCTACTGTTAGAATTCGAAAAACCAAAGTATATATTTTATATTTTATTAAATTAGTACACATTACAAGGATCGTAAGCATATAAAGAACTTGAAAAACCAGCTATAACGAAGAAGATATGACATTTTTAAGTTTACAATAATTAAATGTATAAAAATATTTTTATAAAAGTTATTTTATAAAAACATGCTACTGTTCATAACAGTGGGCTATTGGGAAATAATTTTCTTGGATAGATCTTTTAATTACGAATCCGTGCTCATAAGAATCACTAAAAACGGAATTAAAACAGAAGAGATACGAACTTCATACGATTTCAAAAATAAATTTATAAAAAGTGTTTTTATAAATTCTAGGCCACTGTTACTGTTCATAAAAGATTTATTAAATATTATAAATGTAAAATCTTGATAGTATATCTCCTCACGATTC
>BQNB010158707.1:0-15000 GCA_026074375.1 Tanacetum coccineum | reverse complement strand
CAATCTGATAAGTAATGCATGATTAAGTAAATACATTTAATTATCATAAAGTTATCACCAGTAGATTAGATATTAGTTTACTTAGTAGTTAAACAAACCAACCTCTCAAACCATAGATTTACCTGCTTTCATAAAATATAAAAATACAAAAATAATCTTATCTCAACCTCTAGAATTCTGTTAGACCGTGATCAAGCCTTCCCAACCTATTCCCCTAGAGAACGATAACAACCTTCGAGTCTTGCCTGTACTACTACTACAACAGTTAGGTACTCTGCCTAGGGAGTTGTAAAACTTCTTGTTGATGTCCTACGACGACCGCATCAAACATGTAAAATGTGATTTTAATGACTCTAGTGCAGCTTCTTCCTCGTATGTGTTAAACATTTTTGAATATCGATGCACATATGCAGGTGGGCAATTTTGAAAGTTAAAAACCATCAAGGTACCAAATGTTTTGATTTATATCACAATGTACCTTGATCGATGTTTACAAATGGTTTTAAGGCTGAGAACAATACCAAAAGACCGACCATGTATTTAATTAATTAGAGTTATAAGGTGGTTAGGTATAGGTGTTCGTTCCCATGATCCAGTCAGAACCGGATGGATCTATCCAGGGACATTCCATTAGATAGAATAAAAGTCCTTAGGTATGATAAAAAAGAGAAAAAGTGATAAAAAGAAAAAATGCAGACTAAGACAGAGCTAACACTGGAATAAACCCAATAAGGTGTTAGTGATGAAGTCTTGGTAAACATTAAAGAGGTTGAAGAATTAAAAAAAGTTAAGATAAATGGTGAAAAGAAAGAAGCCCTCCTTACACTTAGGCAGAAACTGGGCCAATACATATGCTATAAGAAACACTAAGTTATTGTCTGGTATTGAAGATAGTCATCATGGACCCAGTGATGCAATGCGCAACCCTCCCCAACCACTCAAGGTCTCTTAAAAGACTCTTGTTTTATTTCTCACGGAGATCACACACATTTCTATGGACTTTCTCACTCCGAGTTAGTTGGTATTGAAAAGGTGGCAGTCTGCTCCAGCCTTCGGTTACTAAAACTAAAAGTGCACTATTGAGTCTAGAGCCCTAAAGAGATCATTCATAAATCTCACTAGGACACTATTATAATATATTTATTGCTCACACACTGTAAAAACAAGTAATATCTTAAGAGTCCTACGCATTATCCTTGTGATATTACCAGAACATCAGAGTGATACTTAAGTATTCACAATGACGATGGAAATCCCTCCAGAGCCAACATCAAACAAGCTCTGCGGTAGGTGACTTGTGAGATCCTATATGGATCAAACTTGTGACACTGGATATCGATTCGGTCCAGCTTATGAATTGACGGATGAATTTTGAAAAAGATAAAACTGTTGGTGTGTTATAAAAACCGTTTGCATCTTAACACACCTGACTGATTTGATTAAATCATTTTCAATCTTATGTCCATGGGAAGCCTCACAAGGGTATCTGGACATAGGAAAGCTGAACACGAATTGACGGCTTAATCGGGAAGATAGTAACTTACCGGTTCACTCTTACCGTGTTGTCTGCTTTGAGATGCTCCGGTAATGAGAACGGCTAGTACAGCTGCGAAACCCTGTCAAGGAGATTCTTCAGAATTCTACCTGATCACAGGCAGTATTTATACTGATCAACGGGGAACCGTGGTTATTGCAACCGTATTCGACGAAGTGACAAAGCCACTTTCGTCCATACATGTTGATTATCACTAACCCTTTCATGCAGGTAATCCCGATGGTCGCAGCTATTGGATCAAGACAAGTCAAGATTCATAGCCACATGCTCATACTCGATCGACATACATAAAGACATCATGAAAGCTCAAGTACATGTTTCAAGACTTCCGCTACTCTGATACCGCACGTCCTTCTTGAAGCGACAAAGTGTTAAAGTTAAAGAACTTCAAGAAAGATGTTTTATTCAAGCTTTCAATCTCAAGAAAAGTATGAGCATGTCGGTTCGAAAGTCACAAGTACACAAGACGGCGATAATATCTCAAGATGATGATTAGAGATTATACTTGGTTGATGATCTCAAAGAAGTTCAAGTTCACTTACAAGTCAAGCTTAAAGGAACAAGCTCAAGCCTAAAGTCAAAGATCACTACAACATATCACAAATTAATGATTGAAGTTTAAAGACTACGAGCTCAAGATTGAAGACAAGCATAGTATGTTAGGATTAACAATTATGTAAAATGGAGTGACCTCCCTTAGAGGGAGATTGTTAGGAATACGAAAAGTATCGGTCACTTCCATAATATCGTAAGATGAGCTCGTAGTATAGTTTTTGGAACCTAGATAAGGTAGTAAGGCCCAAGGCCCATGGTTAGCCCATTAAGGGTCTATGGCCGGCCACTCTAGATGTATTTATACCCCTCTCCACACCTTGAAAAGGGTTGGTTGTTCACTTTTCCCATTTCTAATGTAATATTGCTCTCTTTTCTTTCTCTCTCTAAAGTATATTCAATCCTTTCACTCTCTCTCTTTAGTTTTCTTGTCATTTGATTGTGAGATAAGATAAATATTATATTCTTATGTATGCCTACCATATATCCATTTGTTTTCTTTCTAGTATATTAATGGATTGAGTCCCCAATTATAGTTGATAGAGACTAACACTAACCTTTGATCACGTGTAGCATCCAACTCCTGACAAAACCTCTCCACATCCCCACTTTTCGACATATCATACAACCCAAGAGCCTCATACAACGGATTCTTAACACTAGGAGCCATGTAACCACTTCCGGCTATGCCGTCACTATTGCGGCGCTTGATCTCAACCGGTAAATCCAAAAGTGACCGTACAACTGTCTTCATATCGAGCATCAACTTTGTAGAAAGTATTTCGTGATGGTTTATCAATCTGAAACAGCCCCACTTTTCACATGCTGAGATTACTTCGGGTAGTTGGTTGGGCAGGTTCTGTACATCAATAACTGGAATACTGCATTTATCTGCCATTTTTTTTCTCAATTTTGTGTTAAAAGGAGAGGGACTTATGGACAAATGTGAAAGGTGAAATGTGAAATCTGTGGTATTAAGGTGTAGATAGACCGATAGAGACGTACACTACCAAAGCCGACATGATTTGTCCTATGTATCAGATTATGATGGCTTGTCTTCAAGAAAAGTCCGAATATTAATTTGTACATTTGTGTCCATTGCAAACATCTTTTAGACTTACTGCATTAAAGTTTCAAGCAGTCTTGTGAACCAATCACTTGCTTTTTATGTGTAAATGTTGAATATAAATAAAAGGCATGGCCTTTTACCGATCAAGGAACATTAAAACATAAAGGAAAAATGACAAAAACCGTCTTCATTCCATGTCATCAAATTTTATAGCGACTCAATTTATAAACCTTTTCAAGTTTTATAAACATTTTCATGAACATCTCGAAAGAACGCCCTTATGTATTATTAATAGATTGACACCAAAATAACGTATTCATGTTATTTAAATACCTAGAGTCGCAACAATTGCAAAACTTGTCTCATGCAATTTTTTATTTTTTTTTAGTCCCATCTCTAGTATGCATTTGTACATTAGCCCATGCCAGTATACCACTGTTATAGATTATTATGGCTAAAAGGATAAAATCCAAGGCTAACGACACGATAACTCAATAATCTAATGAGGCCCTGTAACGATTCTTGACATAAAAATGTTCTTTTGAAGATATTTGTTACTTCTTCTTGTAGTGGATTTCACCAAAATAAATGATTTTGGTGATTCATTACTTCCGAAATTAATAGAGAAAAGTTTTCAAGATGTAATGGCTAATACATAGCATAATGATCCTCAAAGAAGAGCCACGTAGTCCAAGATTATCAATTAAAAAACGAAATTTGCAATCAGACATTGTGTTATATATTGACCCACCTATGTGCCACAGAGCATTGGATGTCATTTTTGGCCTGTTGAGGGCTAGGAATCAGCTGGAAGAGGATCTTGAAGAGAAGCGTATGTTGGCGAGGAAGCTCAAGAAGTTGGAGTGGAAGCTCAAGAAGTACATGGTCATCGCATGGATTTTGATCTTTGTTGTGTTTAAATATTTCTAGTTGGTATGGTTGGTCCTGTTTGTAGTTGTTAAAGGTCATTTTTAGGGTTTGTTTGAGTCGGATTTAGTTAGTCCCTCTTTTGTAATGACCTTCTTTATGTTAATGATAATATTAGGTATTTTGTAATACATGTTGATTTAGTGGTTTTTGTATTCGCAAATCCAAAATGTTAAGCACTTGAATGATATTGTGGTTGATTTGTAGTACTGAGCATATGTTAGTGGTATATAATGGGTAATTTTGAGTAACTTTGACTAACAAAGTCAATGAAAAACTTGCATAATAAAGTCATTGTCAAACAACCATGAAAGTAGTTAAGTTTTACATAATACGAATACTAGGAAATAAATTGTCTTAAACAAGATCATAGGTAACCATTACAAAAGTAAATTGTTTTTTTAAGTACATAAAGACCATCATACCATTGGTGCTTTTCCAACCCTTCTTGCACTTTTTCTCCTTTGGCTACTTTATTTCTGTGTTGATTGTGAGTCTACTGGTTGACTTAGTCATGTATCAACTTCACTTGGTTCCATATCTGGCACACCTTCAGTTCTTGTTGCCTTCTTCCCTTTCCCACTTGCCTGGTTGTTTCTTGGACCTATACAAACTCTCTTATTATGACCCTTTGAACCACATTTACCACAAGTAACAATATTTCCCTTTCTTGACAACTTCCCATCCTTAATCATCACCTTCATTGTTTTCTCAGCCCTCTCATCTAGGTTCACTGTTCTCTTCTTCCTTGGTCTTCCAATGGGAACATGGTGGTTTGGGGGTAATAACAAACTATGGATCCTATACTTTGGCCAAAAGGTACTAACACTAACACATTCAACTTTATAGTTATACATCTCCCTCCATGTATCTAACTAGTAAGTTTGATGCACCCAATCATATGGTATCGATATTTCTCTACGATTAGCTGCAATGTTATCAATTGTGGCAACAATATGTTTACATGGAATGTCAGTTAGTTCCCATCTCCTACTAGTACAGGTCCTAAACCTCATATTCACCACACATTGATCCATCCATGGTCCTTTACATTGATAAGTGCCACCACCATTCTAGATAACTGCATAATCATTTGCTTCTTGCATAATAACATTAACAATTGTTGTTGCAGTTGGAAGGGGCCTTCAGACCTATCTATAACCTCTTGAACATTAACTATTCTCTTCATAAGGTACTCGCTAATACATTCTAAACATCCTATGATAGGTTAATCTCTATCATCTACTAACTTACTATTGAAAGATTCACAAAGGTCTCCAAATCAGCCTCCTTCCCACTAATACTTGCATCATCATCTACATCATTCGCAACACCATTCATCTCCTCTCGAACAACATCATTCCTCCTCAACTGCCTCATTTTTCCCCTCTTGATCCTCTTGACTAAGTTTCTCAAGAATGTTGTCAAATGTGGCATTCATATCTCGCATTAACTCTTCTTGACTAACTTTTTCTTTCACAATCTCACTCCCATGCTCAAGTTCAAAGTTTATTTCCTCCAAAAGGTTTTTGAAACTGAAGGCATCAGAAGTCCTTGTCGTTTATTCTTTCGTAGTCTCAAAAGAAAATGGGGGGTCCTCATTTTCATAAGTTGGGAGACCAACATTGTTGTCTGTAATCCCTAGCAACTTAGGATCAGAAGTCCATTCAAGATATCTACAAACCTTTCTTGTTGAACCTTGACCGGAGGGAAAAGGGAAAAGACAGAAATACAGTCACGTGAAACACACGTGAAGGCCACTAACGGGAAAAACTAGTAATTGCCGTTAGTCAAAAGGGCAAGGAGTGTAACAAAGTGTGAACATCAATAGCATTTTTTGTAATTAATTTTTGGATTTAGGTTCATTTGGATACAAAGTTTTTTGTGGATACTAGGGGACCAATCTCCACCCTTCATCTTCATCTTAATCTAATGGATAAGATTAAACCCAAAATTATTTTCAACCTTTTTTTTCAAATCTTAATATCTCTCAAACCGTTAATCGTCAAGCGAAAAAAAATATACCATCACGACGAGCATTTAATTATTTTTCTATAGATATCCACTTTGATATACTTTCGAAAAAAGAAAAAAAAATCAAATTTTTGTCACGTTTTGGTTCAAATTTTTTCACCTTTTTCACTTATTTTTAACTTTTTTTTCACTTTTTATCCAACGTTTTTTTTCCACGTTTTTTTCATTTGATATACTTTCGACAAAAAATTTGTTTTCGTTTTTTTTCGTTTTTCATATTTTTTTCGACTTTATTCCTCGTTGAAACTTGCATAGAATCATATAGATATTTAGTATTTACTGTTAAATCATATATGAATGTTAGTGTTAAATCATATATGATAGTGTCATATCATATATTGATATAGTGCTATGTCATATAATGATATTGTAAATTTTGTGTTAAATCATATATGATATTAGTGTTATATCATATATGATTTTTAATGCAAATTTCAACAACGGAAAAAAAACGAGAAAAAAACGTGAAAAACGGAAAAAACGAAGAAAATTTTTTTTTCACGGAAAAACGTGAAAAACGTAAAAAAAAAGGTGAAAACGTAAAAAAAAAGTGAAAAACGTGAAAAATCTGAAAAAAAACGTGGAAAAAAGATGAAAAAGACGTGAAAAAAACGTAAAAAAAATTTTTGTCGAAAGTATATCAAAGTGGATATCTATAGAAAGATAATTAAATGCTCGTCGTGATGGTATATTTTTTTTTGCTTAACGATTAACGGTTTATGAGATATTTAAATTTTAAAAAATAGGTGAAATAATTAAATGTTTTTAATCACAACCATTGATTTCTTTTTAGATGGATGATGTGGATGAGTCCCCTAGTATCCAACCTTTTTTTGGTATCCAATATAACTCTCCTCTAATTTTTGGGAATGGCTGGGAGAGCAAAATTGGTAATTTACCCTTATTTTTTTTTCCATAACTAAAAGTTTGGAACATGTCATAAGAAATTTGTTTTGAGGTCTATTTGCATAGCCTTTATGGCATATCAATATAATCCTTTTTGCTGTAACATACACAACTCAATTTTGATAAAACCAAGGAAGTTAATTGAAATAAATATAGCAGATGCTCCAAGCAATCATTATTCTCAGAGCAGTATAGATAGATTTGTTTACTTTGATACATCTTAAGCTCAACCATTCAATATGTTGTAGGGGTGAGCAGAAGAAACCGAAAAAACCGAAACCGAACCGAAAACCGAAAAAACCGACCGAAACTAGAAACCGATGGTTCAGTTTTTAATTTTTCAAAAACCGAAAAATTTCGGTTCGGTTTCGGTTTTTGTTCAAAAACCGAACCGTAAAAACCGAACCGAACCGAACCAAACCGATTTTATAATAATATATAATTAATATAATATAAATAAATAGATGATAACTAAAAAATTTAAATTTATATTTATTTTATGGATGAAATTATTATAATATATTGTGTTTACTTGACAATATGTCGTTACAATGACAATGATCATACTGTGTGTATTTTCACATGCATGTGTGTGTCTCTCATTTGTATGTGTATAATTGTAAAAATTTGTGTAAACATTATTAGGCTCATATTGACAAAAAAAAATAAAAAATAGCCAATTTTCTACGTAAAACAAGTTTATTAATATAAATTAGCAAAAACCAAATTTAAACGGTTTGAAACCGAAAAAACCGAGAAACCGAACCACAAAAACCGAGAACCCGAAAAAACCGAACCGCCAAAAACCGAGCGGTTTCGGTTTTTGGTTTTATGAAAACCGAATATTTCGGTTCGGTTTCGGTTTTAGCCATAAACCGACCCAAACCGAACCGTGCACACCCCTATGTTGTACCATAGCAAGAAGTGCACAAGCTTGTTGGTTAAACATGCTGAATCTTCAAAGCAAATTACACCTAAAGAAATTGCCAAGAGTCAAAACACTATGGTCTCAGTTGATTTTTAACTGTTCTATGTAATTCTGGTCACATATATACTTCAATTCATAATAGATCAAATACAAACTGGAAAGATGATTGGAATTTAAATTGTCAAAAACAAACAAATGTGAATCTCAAGATCTGCAATACCAGACAGATAAAATACCAGATAAGTTGGAAGTCTTGGTACATAAGCATAAGATGAGCATGGTACAAAAACCTGCAGCATGCAAAAAGCTTGACAATGGATATTAGCACAAAGCATGTTCTAATGCTGTAATTTTGTAAGCAATACCGTTGCACACCAGAAATGTAAAGTTGATATATCTGTGATTTCAGGGATATCATTACTTGTTCAATACTATATGAACAAAAAGATAGGAATAACCTTAAAGGACATGACTTGTTGCATTCATGAATAGAAGATATATGTTTCATAACCAAGATATACACATAAATTTACTATACAACATAACCAACGTAACCCTACTAGACCTTTTCTAACCACTCCATCAACAAAAGAATCAAAGAGCTACAACTCCTTTATGGGTCCAAGTCATAAAAACTTTGCAATCGCAAACCATGGTGCACCGCTGCTCATGACTATGGATTAAATGCAGGCAGTTGTGACACTAGAATGCTACATGGTTAGTAAAGGGAATGATACATCACTCCCGAACTTCCGCGTTTTGGTGGTCAGTAAAATTAGTCCCAAACTTTTTTATACCCTTCAAGCCCAAAAGATGATGCAGCTCTACATAGAATGTCGGTTGTCTGATTTATCTTTTGGTGCACGCTCGTCCTGGATCTCCACAAGTTCTTCATCGTCTCCTCTTTTGCCTGCCTGCTCCTTCCAATATGCCAATAGCTTCTTCAACTTTGCAACTTCTTTAGATGAAACATTCTTGCTTGGATCATTGACAATTGAACGCACCCTCGATGCATACCTGATTTACAGCAACAAAATTTTAAATGAAAGAATGTTTTATATAGAAAACAAAGAAATTACCAAGTGAATACTTACGTGAGAGAGTTATAAGTTTCCTCCAAGTTTGACTCGGCAGGGGAGATGTTAACAAACATCAAGGTCTTGGCATTTCCACCTAGTGAGTCACTCATCAACATAGTGAGTTTGTGATTCCTGTAAGGTATATGCTGATTGCCTGAAGACAATGCACTTATAACATCACCAAGAGCTGAAAGTGATTTATTAATGCTTTGAGCTTCCTTCAATTGATTTCCAGCAGAACCCGACTTTTTCACCCTTTCAGAGCCAGCAAGGTCAACAAAACTTAGCTGCAGCACAATAAAAAATAAACAATACAGAATATTAGAAAACACCAATGAATGAACTTGGTTGCATCAAGTTAAGATAATGAAGTATCACCTTTCCCCGAGCAATTGACTGAGTTTGGAGATTTGTACTCTCAATGATAACCGACAAGATCAAATGAGACCTTGAACTTGCTTCATTCATCAAAGTCTCGGTTGTGTGGCGTTGATCTGTACCTCTTTGAATAACATTTTTCAGATCCTCGTAAGTGGAGATGGGAATAACTGTCGCATTCTCAACTGTCACCATTCCCTACATAAAAACCCCATTTTTTAGTCGTTTGTCATGGCATAATATTTCTACGCATAAACAAGACGTTCAGAAGTTAACTAACCTTGGAGTCTTTCTTGATCTCTAATTTCGAACGCTTTGCGTGCTTTGGTATTAAAAGATCCACTAATGTATCTTGATACAGCTCCAACATGTATGCCTTCAACGAAAAATTGAACTTGTTGCGATCTCGCTTCAGAATTTTAAATAATTCTGAAGTGGCTAACGGGGTAAGTCCAGGGTTGTTCTCAGACCCGTATATGGTGAACGTTTTCCCAGAACCAGTTTGACCATATGCAAATATGCACACATTAAACCCGTCCACAGCTGACTGCACCAAATACTGCATCACACAAGTTTATAAGAAATAAGATTTACATGTCAGGAAGAAAGAAAAAGAGAAAAAAAACAAACAAACAAATCAAACAAGTGTTTCTTCAAACTTGCCCGTGTATCGTTGAAAACGTCTTCTTGGGTGGCATTGCCGTCAAATACACGATCATAACAGTGTTGTTTAATCTTCTCATCTCTTCCTAAATGTTGAACTGTAAACTCATCAACACTAGTAAGCGCACTATTTTCTCTATCGGACATCTCTTTTGGTGTGAGAGGCCTTAATCGACAGTACACTCTGATCTTGCCTTTCATATCTGGATGATGGTGAAGCACATTAGTTGGACAATATAAACCAATAGACTAATAATAAAACTGCTAAAAAAATACTCCCAAAAACACCAAAACGTCACTCTTGATTTTAGCAATAAATTTAGTGCATTTTTTTAGTTTTAGGATAAAAGGTTATTTCCCTTGGCTTCTCTAATCTAACTCCAAAAAGTTTCTACTCTAATAGTTTTCCCATTTGTCTTCACCCAAATATAATAGAGTGCCGGTCATTAAGTTAGAATGCTAGCTTGTTGACACTTTAATGTCAAATTTGAAAAAGCGTTCATTGTACCTTCAATAATGTTGAAGTATCTTTTCCTCAAAACCAGCTCCTCCTTATACAGAGCCTGATATTCAGCCAACTGTGTTGCTTGCATTTTCAAAATGGCAGCAGTTTGCTCGTTTTTCCTATCGATATCCTGGATAGAAAAAAAGTTGGCATCATCAATATAAAAAGTACAACCAACCGTATCAGATTTCAAACAAGAAATTAAATAGAAAACTACCTCCTTCATTTCTCTCAGATCCTCCACTTCTTTGACATTTATATGCATAGAAGATAACTCAGCATCTTTAAGTGCGAGACTAGACTCTGCAGCAGCCAATTTTCGGGTCAGCTCTTCCACCTTCCTCTCAAGTTCAATAATCCGAGGCTTTGTCGACTTTCTTTCTTGTTCCAAGTCTTTCTCGAGTGACCTTACCTAAACTCACAATTATGCAAAACGTTTTACTATCTAAAATTATGCATCACACACACCAAAAATAAACACTTTCCAGACAAAAAAATACAGCTGTCAATTATCACCTCATCAACTTTCTTCTTCTCGAGCCTTGAAATTCTCTCTTCCAACAACATTTTCTCATTATAAAGTTTCTTTGTTGTTTCTTCAGCGGCATGGAGCTCTGAGCTACGGATTTTTAACTCATCTTGGATCTTTTTCAAGACCTATTAGCAACATGATCAAGTGATTGATTTAGAAAGCATAAAGAAAAATCAAGAGTTTAGCATAGTATGTATGAATATTTTATTACAGACCTGATTAGTTGCCTCGACTAATTCCTTTCTTGTATTACTCTCCAACTCTCCTTTACTAAGCTGTGAAAGCCTCGCTTCCATATTCTGCTTATCGATCATTGCAGCCTACAAAAATATCTTTAAATCAAGAACTATACATCACATCATATGCGAGTATTAAGTACAATTCTGGTTACCTGAAGGGCTGATTCTTTCTCTTGACATAAAGATCTAAGTTCGTTATGTTTGGATGATAGTTCTTCCAAGTTTTTCTTTTCAGATCTCAACATGTCCTTCAATGTCTCCACTTCTTCCTGCATACTCGTTTCTGTTCTTTGCTTCTCGAGTAATTCTTCTGACAGCTGCATTAGAATAAAAGGATATTCCATGATAAACCACATTACTTTTGGGTCAGTCCAACCTGACCCAACGCTTCCAAAAAAGTACTAGCTTTTGATCTATTGTCCAACCCACCCATTTTCCACCTCTAAAGCAAATTAACCACATTACTTACTTGCTTTGCAGTCTTCTGGGATTCTTCAAGGGCTTTCGCTAGATCTTGTGCACGTTTCTCACTAACATCCACATTGGGGGGCTTTGAACTAGTAGGAACATCACCATTAACGGGGCCTGTAGTAGTAGCAGAGCGTGCTTTAGAGTACCGACGCAGCATGACATCATTTATATGTGTCTGAAGAGCAACACATATTTCTTCACCCTGCATGGGCAGAAAGAATATATAGTTAGTTACATGGAATTCAAATAGAATTGAAGAGCCTCAAGAATAATGTTTAAACCTGCTTTGTTTCAAACTGAAATATATGCAAAACACCAGCAACCCTCATCTTAAAAAACACAGCTGTATTGCTGCTGCCAAATTGCATTATATCTCTTAACTCAGCAGAGTGCAAATATTCTTTGGGAACCGGACGGAAAAAGTGAACCTACATACATAGCTCACTAGTAAGAAACACATATGCGTATATACATATAATACAAGAATATCTTGATCGGAATTACAAACTCACCCCACGTTTGTTAATTCCCAATATGATTCTTCCTGGGAGAAGTCCAATGGGATCATCGATCTTACGGACACTAAAGAAAACTGAGTATCCATATGGAAGCATCCTTAATGTTCTTAAAAACTCATGCCTTGCATCTTCTTTTGTTAGATTTTCCTACACAAACAACATTATAAGCGTACAAGTCTCAAGAATAACTTCTTAGATGGCTGCTATAAGCTATTTGTCAACAGTAAGATAAACTCGGTCCAGAACTCCGGATACGATAGAAATGAACACATTTCCGTTGCTAATGATTAATGATTCTGGCAGTTCAGATAAGATAAATTCAAAAGAGAAAAAGACAAGTTAAAGATTAGTGCAAAAGACTCTTTTCTTAGCTATGGGAGCAGTGTCCTATAAAAATCACAGGTATGCCTAGATTGTCAGGGAAGGATTTATACTTCAGATTTAAAATCGGTGAAAAGCTCGCTTTTGGAGAGACAAGACAGACAATTGGACAAACCGACACCGATAGAGTCTGAGAGGAGCAAAGGTATGTTGTTGTTTTGAGCCTACTGTTTCCATGATTTTAGTTTCGAGCTTAACAATGCTAATGCATTTTTTAGCTCCTGTCATGGGTAAGTGAAGTTAAAATACCATGTTTGTTTAGGCTAGTTCTATGTGCCTTGTCTTTAAAGTCAGAGCTTGTTTAGTTTGTCACCTTTTTTTTTGGTAACCATGGTTTCCGACACAATGCCTGACTAATCCACGGGGTTTGAACCCACCGCCGCACAGACTCAAACCAGGTAAAGCCCTCCCTTTAGTTTGTCACATTTAAAATTGCAATGTATTAAATTCCCTTTAGATGCTAAACACAAACTATCCTATAATACGCCATGACCCGCTAATAGTCATATTGTGCTATGATCAATCATATAAAATAAATATCTTTAGGGAAACCATGTACCATTGATATTACGCCTTACCATAGAACAATAACGTTTAAGGATATCCAATTCCCAGTCCCTCTTGGCACGAGTTATAGCAATCTGTCTAGGCAGAAATCGCTCAAGAAGTAGAGTCCAATCACTACACAAAAGATTAATGATAACATCAGATGCATGCACTAGTCAAAAGTCATATTTTAGTTATTAAGGTACTTGTCACTACACGAAAATTTATAGGAGAGACAGATAACTAACGTGCAAGATTCGGGTTTAACAACAAATCCTATTTCAACCAGAATTTGCAATGCCGATAGTTTTGCAGCATCATCCTTTCCAACAGGATAGTTTCCCAATATGTAATCATGTTGTAACTGCAAGATTAGATATGATTAATGCGTCAAATGTAAAAGTATGGCCAATAGGAGTTTGTACAATAATCATTTGTGAAATACCCTTAACATAAGTAAATGCATACCTGAACATATGATAACTGAACAAACATAGGGTCAGTGATAGATTCATCCGACTCTCGAAATAACTTCTTTTTGAAAGTTAACTTGCATTGTGAAATTTCTCCTTTACTTCGATCCTTGGCTGACTTAAATTCTGCTAAAAGATCCCCAATGTACTTGTTGTCATCTAATCCAATATACTCCTCTGGTCACAGAAAATAAAGTTGTCAAATAAATATTACGAAATATACTAGAAAGGAAGTAACAAAATCGCTTGAAAGTCACACAATGGTGGTAGAAAGTTAATACCATTTCCAGCTTCAGGTGATTTAGATGCGGTAACAACTTTACGGCATTCAAACAAACTGAAGCTTGAAAATGCTGACAATTTGATTATTCCAGCAAGCTCCTGGTTAGACATGACCAAACGGTTATGAATATATGTTACAATAGAGTGATCAAGTTACTGTTAAAACAAGGTAGAAAAGAGAAAAAATGGGACACAAAGTAGACTCAGAAAAAAACATTAGAAATAACACAAGCACACCCACCAAGCCACACAATAGGTTTAAAAGAGGCAGTTGACCATTCTGATCTAAGCATATTGAACTGTCGTGAACTCTTAATCTACATAAACTTTATGTATTTTTCATCAAACGCGCAAAAATATTACCTTTTGTCAGTGTTGTAAATATCGGCCTTGGCGGCCGATATATCACTGATATATCGCTTATCGGTGGTCAACCGATACGTTTTTTCACTTATCGGTCAAAAATCGGTCAAAATCGGTCAATATCGGCCGATTTTTGGGTTTTTTTTTTTTGGGTATTCTGATTTTTTTGATCGTGATTTAATAAAAGTATACAAAACTGAATTAAAACCACACATAATGTATATTTTACAACATATACATAAGATATATAGTTAAAAATAATAAGAATATTAAAAAACTTATTAAATATATATATATTTTGCAGAATTCCTTTATAATTTAGGGTCTCCGCCGAGAAACCGATATATCGCCGCCAAGACCGATATATCACTTAAAGGGGGTCGACCGCCGAGGTACCGCCGAGCGATATTTACAACACTGGGATATAGATACACTGCTTAGATATGTTAGTTAAATAGACACTTGAGTTGTATTGGTGACTGGGTGGGTAATTGGTAGTTTGTTTAAACAGTTAATACAGAGTAATTGTTTCTTAAACTGCTTATATATAATTAGTAAGGAATGACTCGGGTTGATATGATTGATGAGTTTAACATGGC
>BQNB010158706.1:3142-15000 GCA_026074375.1 Tanacetum coccineum | reverse complement strand
TGATAGCTTCTTCTAAACCCAGTCTCTCTTGTTCCAATAACTTCTTGGACTTTTTCTCAGGCTCTGGTTCAGTCATGATTGCTTTACCTTTATCCTTTCTTGCCTCTTTACTCCTTCTGCCATATACAACTCTACCAGCAGTACTGCGAGGTTCTCTGGCAGTACTAATATTTATAGGAGTAGTACTAACTATAATACCAGTAGTACTATCTTCTGGTTGTCTTTCTGCAGCAGTATCTTGATCATGAACAACTTCATCATCTTGAGCAAAGTAGGTGTTAGGGTCTTCATCTATCCTCCCCTGTTTGGAAAAATCATCTTCTTCATCCTCTGAAAGCACAACCCTTGCTCTCTTCCTTGCTTTCCCAGTCTTGACTTTAGACTCCAACTTCTTAATCATGAGAATAAGCTTAGTGAAAGTAGCACTATAAGTTTGCTTTGTCCTCTTCAAATCATCCTCCAAGACTCCAATTCTCTCAGATAGTTTGGTAACCAAATTTGTCAATTCATTTAGTTTCAAGCTACCCTCACTGCCATGTGAGTAAACAGCATGGAGAGGTAATTCATTGGGTGTTAGAACATGGTACTCTACATCAGGTGAAGGTTGAGGTTCAAAGGTAGGTGAAGTGGAAGGTTCAGGTGAAGGTTGAGGTTCAAAGGTAGGTGCAGTGGAAGGTTCAGATGATAGTAAAAGTGATGATGTGATCCTTGATGGTGAAGATGAAGGTGTAGGTGAAGTTTCAGGTGTAGGGAAAGTAAGCATAGTAGGAAATAACCCAATTTCTACCCCTGTATATCCTTTGGTAAGCCTCCTCATGTTGCTAAAAACCTTGTTATTTAGAGAGGGTACATGATATGTGCTGGAATGTGTCTTAAGCTGTTTCTTCTGCATATCTAGGCAAATTTGAATAAACCTAGGATACATTAAAAACTTATGGGGACTTCCTATGTTTGTGACCATATGTTCAAAAATCATCCTAGAGAAGTTGTATTTCCTATTTGTTGCTAAGCAGATAAGAGCAGTAGCTATGTTACTACTAAATTGCTCCCAAGCAGTCTTCTTAGGGCTAAGACAATGAAGTAGAGTATGTATAAGAAACCTCCATTGAGGTGAGAAAACACCCTTCTGAAAAGTTAACTTATCTGAATCTGTTTGATACCCCATGAGTGCAAGCTGCTCAAAAATCTCTGAGTTGGGAATAGAAGTGATACCATCATGATCTTCCAACTTGAGATGTCTTCTTAAGGAGGCTTCAGTGATAGTCTTGGATTGGCCATCAATGATAGCAGTGATTGTTACCTCCCCATCAGTGTCAGTAGAAGCTTCAGCAGTTCTCCAAAATTGTTTGATGAATGAGATATAGATTTCTGGCTTCTTAGTGAGAGCATAGCTGATATGACTTTGACTTAGGAAGTCAATAACTTGATGAAATCCCTCACTCCCTGTAGACTTTTCCAAGAACGCAGCCATATTGTGCTTATCACAAAATTCCAAACTAGCCATGAGTAAAAAGGTGATTAATTATGTGGGATATGATCGTTTAGGAAAGTATGAAGGCTGGAGAAAGTTAATTGAGATTATTTAGAGAAAACGTAGAGATATGGTTTGACCGACTTAAAGAAATTTGAGTTTATCGTGAGTAAATCAAGCGAATATATAGAAAGATCACGAAAGTCCAATTAGTCAAACCCTATATCGTAGGTATTTGGCGGAAATATCTCAACGGCTCTATTTATTAATGAAAAATTCTGTTAGGGCTCAAGCAGTGCTAACGGTCATCCAGCAGTACCAAATTTGGTCTAGCAGTACTAAAATAAGCCTAGCAGTATTAACTTCTCCACCAAAAGCAGTACAAACTCCAAACTTGTGTATCATTCAAAAATAGCTTCACACAATCTCTCTTTCTGTTTTTAAGCTCACATTTTATCTCTCAATTCTTTTAACTCACTTTGCACTCTGTCTGTTTTTCACACATCTCTCTATCTGTTTTTAAGCTCACCAATTCTCTCTATTCTTTTGGCTCACAAATTCACACAAAGTATAGTTTTTGGCAAACTACCAGCCATTAACGGATTTGAGTAGTCTTTACCAATAGCCGTTTGCTTTGGACTAGCCAATGCTTCATTGTAAAAAACATGGGTGCATTGATGACATATAGTTTTGAGTTAACTCTCAAACTATCAACGGATTGAGAAGTCTTTACAAGAGCCGTTTTGCTTGGACTCGTCAATTCTTTGTTGTCTATGAGAAAGTGGTGAACTGATGACCATTTGTTGTATGGTGTGAAACCAACACTTTGAGGAACAAAACATCATTCCTCCCGCTAATATTGAACATAGAGTAACCAAATTCAACTTCATTGCTTATCTGAGAGAGTTAGCTCAAAACCAAGAAAAACATAATCTAACCACTTTTCTTGTGTAGCAGTATTAAATGTTACTAACAGGATTAACAATGAGACATAGACATAGCTAGCAGTACTAACTATAAGTAATAGTTTTGACAAACAATTTTAAATATAACTAGCAGTACTAATTATAACTAGCAATATTAATTTACAAAGACTTAACAGTACTAACATTTAACAAACTTTACAAAACAAACAAGAGATATAGGCATTAGGGATTTAGCATTCCAAAACTTAAGACCAAGTACAGAAATCTACCAGCATCAAAACCTTTTGTAAGAAGATCTGCTACATTATGTTCAGTGTCAATCTTAACTATTTGAATCAACTTTTTAGCATTGCAGTCTCTTATAAAATAATGCCTAATCTCTATATGTTTTGTTTTAGAATGTTGAACAGGATTTTCGATTATACAGATAGTACTATTATTGTCAATATAAATAACAGTATTCATAAAAATGTACCCATAGTCCAGCAGTTGGTTTTGGATCCAGCGAACCTGTCCACGGCAACTTGCAGCAGCACATCTTCTGCTCAGTTTATAGGAAGTGGCACCCCCCCCCTCCCCGGTTTTTTTTTTGTTTCTTGCCTGCCAGAAAATCTAGCCTATTTCCCAAAACTGACAACCACCAGTTGTGGACTTCTATCTTGTTGTAGCTCCAGCTAGTCATGTCAGTGTAGCAACTAATTCCAATAAAGGAATCCTTAGATACCAAAGGCCTATTGATGGGTTTTACTTAAATGGTATCAAAGATTCTCTTAACAGCTAAGAGATGGGAAGACTTTGTAGAAACTTAAAACCTTGCACATGTACAAACTGCAAACATGCTATCTGGCCTGGATGCTATAAGGTACATCAATGAGGCCTATCATAGTTCTATAAAGATGGTCATCAACATCAGCAGGCATCTCCATCTTGAACCAAATGACTTTTCCAAATCTGTGGGAGTTGTTGCAGACTTAACATCTGAGTAGTTGTAACTTTTCTAAATCTTTTTGGACAAATTTTCTAGACTGATAAAAACTTCCTTTCTTTGTTGTTGGACCTGTATCCCAAAAAGAAGGTGATGTTCTTCCCATTGAACTCATTTTTGTGAAACTTATCTTCATGTGGCTTCTCAAAACTCTCACAGATTCTTCTTTGTTATAGATCCAAGATATGTCATACACATAGATTTGAACAGCAACGATATGTCCCTTATGTCTCTGATGCAATAATGTTTGATCAATCTTTCCTCTTTCAGACTTTGCACAGAGATTAATTTTCCAAAGTGTAATACCAAGCTTGGGTGCTGATTGTAGGCCATTATAATGCTTTCACTCCTTGTAGACTTTATTTGGGATGGTCAGGAATCTTCCAAAATTTGGAGGTTGACATTAACATATACTCCTCTTCAATTGACCATACAAAAATGCCTTTTGACATCATTTGGTAGACCATGAACCCTTATAAGAAGCATAAGCTAGGAAACAGTTGATGGCTCAATTCTAGGCAAGGTGCAAGACTTCATCATAGTCTATGCCCTCTTCTTGAGTATGTCCTTAAGAACAAGTCTTGCTTTGTTTCTGATGTCAATCCTCTTTTTCTTTCTTGTTTCGTATTACCCACTTGTACCAATTTGCTCTATGACCTTTAGGTAAATCCACCAAGAAATCAGACCTTTTGCAGTTATGAACTAAAGAGTTCTCTGCATTCTTCTACCCATGCTGGATCTCTATGAGCTTGGGAAACTCTTTTTTGGTTCTTCCTGAGAGCGGAAACAAACAAATAAGACTTGTATTGAATATCCTGAGAGTCTGCCCTTCTTTTATAGTCACTAAGAAATCCTTTTTCAGAGTAAGAAGTTTTCATCCTTCTTGTTTGAACAGATGACTTCACATCACCAATCACATGCTCAATTGGGTGATCTTTGTGAATTCTTGTGTGAGGAGTTGTAGGGACTTCATAAGATTGAGGAATGTTCCAATTCATTTCTTGTACCTCTACATGTGGAGTCTTCAGTGCAGGATAGTCTTCCAAGTCTTAGGAGTAGCAATATTAAACTTCAAGGGAGGTAGCGTACTAACTTCTCTATACCAGTATTTAATATATGGCCTGCAGTATTAAACTTGTTGATCAGCAGTACCATTATTTCTGAGACTGGCTATCATCTGAGTTTTTTGAATCATCAATGTCATCTTGTAACCAATTTGATCTTGTATTTGAGCATCTGCAACAGATCTGGGTGAAGCATCATCAAAGTATGAAGCATCCTTCCAAATTGGCATGACAATACAATCTTGATTAGCAAATTGACACTTTTAGCCCCTTAACTCGTCAAATTGACCTACAAAAATCATACATTATAAATTTATTGAACCTCATCCCAAATTTCGAATTGGTTTCGAGATTGAAGAAAATAAGGTGATTTGAAAACTTACAAAACTTCTACTTCTGTTTAAACTTTCATCAAACACATGGTATACACGATTTCGCCGACAATACGTTCTCATCATCTTTAGTATAATCAAGGCCACCATGGCGAAAAATAATTTGCACCAAATTACTTATCACGACGTTCTCTTCAGTTTCACGCCCTATTTTTATACGACATTTTGTATCAACAACCTCCGCTTTTGTCGATCTGAATACGATATCTTATTCACTGTCAATATTGCATCAAAATCGACATGTTAAAGATCGAAAAAGGGGATACATCCGATCGAAAAACGCTCAAAGTAAACTCCTCAATCACCGGGGCACTAACCATTTCATCAAACACTTAACACACATCACCAACCTCACAAACCCGTTAACTAAATTAAAAACCAACAAAAACTATCCTAAAAATTAAGTAACTCTTCATATGTATTAATATAAATAAGTAACTTACATTGCATAATGCCTCGAAACACATTATTACCGATCAATCAATCTCTTTTCTCCCCATCTGTTGCCACTGCTAATGAAGGTGTACCGACGTCAGTGTCAATTAGATTCAAGATTCCTAAAATCGAAAGGAAAAAAACAAAATATATAAGAACACTTAAAATCGGAAATTTATCATAAAGCCATCCAAAAACACCAATATCATTAAAAGCCAAAACCCTAAATAAAAAAAAACTGAAACAAAGGCTTAGATTTTGCAAATCACAATATACAATAAATTAAACAGTTATTCAAAATTATAAAGAAATACAACATGAATTAATTCAAAACTAAAAAGAAATAAAGCATAAATAATAATTAAATACCTTCTGGATTGAAGGGAACCGTTTTGGTTTGTGCGTGTGTTTTTTTGTTTCGTGTATGTGTCGACCTTGATTTGTGGTGGGAGGTGAAGCTGCTGATAAAGAAGCGGGTGGATTTTGGTCAGGAACTATCGAGAATAAGGGAGGAGTAGATGTATAAGAATAAATTACACGGGACAACAAAGCAGGCCTCATGAAGCCCAACCCAATAGTTGCAGCCCATGACATGCTTCTTAGTATATAAATATAAATATAAATATAAATGTGCATCTTTCCTGGTAATTATTACCTCGTCTCTAGCCTTTAACAAGAAGTTCTTGTATTGTCGGAAACCATAGTTAAAATCAAGTTTAAATGCTTCTAGTGGGCTTTGAATGCAAAGCTTTGTTCATCCAGCAACTTTCATTTGGTTGAATCAACCTCTATACCTTCTCTCAAATAGTAGGCATGGTTCGTTAACTTTTAAGTTTATTGTAGTACAATATGATGAGATCCCATGATAAATAGTTTTTTCTAGCTTTGCTGACAAAAATAACCTATCTATAGTTGAATTTAGTGACAAGTTATCATATCATTGCCTTAATGACTGAAGCCAATAAGATATAGTTGCATTATTTAGCATACGAACATGATTTCTATAAGACAGCAATTAATTTGCACAACAATTTTTGTCTGATTTGGTTTAATATAGAGTCAGCTCAAAAAATTGAGAAACTAAAGCTTATGTTATTTTTCACATCAAGTGCTTTAAATTAGCAGCATATGGCATTTCAGGTGAGCCACCAATCATTTTTAATCCTATTAAACATATCCAAGTATGATTATATAAATATTAGGATTGTAAATTTATGAAAATATTTGCTCAAATAGTAAATATATGATAAGAATCCAACCATATTTGTAAATATTTGAAGCGTGAAAATTCATGTGGATTCTTTCAAATAGAAAAATGATAGACACAATTCTTTTTTTTAATAGTAGAAAGGCAATATATCTTAAATAGAAAAACTAGCAAGATGCTATAATTACAAAGACGCAAACATAACAAATTAAGCAAGCTAACCAACTTGACGACCATCACCTACACTCGTATCAAATAAGGATATCATTAAGTGAATACCCGACGTTAAGTGGTCCTTTTTCATTATTTTTATCTCATGGTCTGCTGGTTCGTAATGCATTATTCATCTTTCGGAGTTTGGCAAAGACCATACATGGATTTTTGTGGATGTTCGCTATTAATGCTATTGGAAGTCAACTGGAAATTTGCATCTGTATGGGGAGTTGAGGGTAATTTGCCCTCAAGTGCTGCTGATTTTAATGCTTACTCGATATAGATGACGCTGATGGGTCATTGCATGCGTGTGATGATGATATAGGTTCGTGTATTATTAAGGCTGGTATATATGGAGCAGGTTGGTACATCTCCTATTCTATTGGTTTGTTTTTTATGGAAGTTAGCTATGAAGCTATTGTCTAATGTGGTTACATGAAGACGACTTGAAAGTTTTATGTTGGATATTAGGCACAAAGAGTTATCTATAGATTATCTGCATAAATAGTTGTATTAGAAAATATTCTACTTTCTTTTTGTTAGTCATAAGATTGGTTGTCTCGCTGATGTTAAGCGTTAGTTCTGTAGCACGTTGGTGCTTGTGTGTGTCCATTTTTGGACTGAGATAAAGGACTTCACCCTTATCCTTTTGTACTTCAACGCTTTTTTGGTGTAATACAATTTACCGGGGAAACCTTTTATCCAAAAAACTCTCTCTTTATATGTTGGCAACAGAGGAATATAATTTTTTATTTAACCCGTAAGTAAATTTAGTCGTCCAATCATTAGCTTTTATATGAGCATCCTACAAACATGATAAGATTAAGACAATTGTAATTAAGAAAATCATGGGATAAAAACGTCAGGCTCGGAAATAAGACATGTTAAATATGATCACAACAAGATATGTGTTGGAAGAAAATTCTTATTATTTGGAGTTTTATTTATCGAGTTTGTTTATATCGATTTCATTTTTAGTTATAATAATTTACATGTGGAGTTGCGTATAATTAGAGTTAACGAAAAACTAAGTAATCTATGGACACATGATCACCTTGTTTGAATAATCTATGTTCAGGTGAAAACAAACTTTTATCCGGGTACCAGTCGCAACAAATTGATATCAAGGAAGATGTCACATTGTTATCTTAAACACCTAATAAGATACACTAACAAACTCAAAATTTCCTAATCGATATAAGTTTTAAGCATTCTAAATTAAACTTATAATTAAATTGCTTTAAACACTACTTTGAAGTTCATTTAAACATGTACTTTGAGATCACATTTTACCCGTTTGAACTTTTGTTAAACAAACATGACCCCGATCCAATCGAGTTATATAAGTAGGTTCGTAATTCCAGGTATACTAGTTAGAAATTCAGATGACAATTCGTTAATACACCTTTAGATAGAATGGATAATTTGGTTGGTCGATAACTTTAAAAGTTCAAGACAACAAAACCTCATATGGTGTTTTCTTTTATTTATTTTCTTTTGAGTAACTATGATTTCGAATTTTCATTCAACTAGAGGTTTGAATTCATCGCCACATATACTTAAAACACATATATCCCTCTCTTTTTTAAAATTTTACGTAACCACTTTAAAATTGTTTGAACCTTACTAGAAATTAAATTAGACTATATATTTTACTAATGATCACAATCCTTTTTGCATTAAATTCTTCCCTAGTTGTTATCTCTTCGTGTTTGATTTGACTAAACTCTCTTAAAAATGCAAAAGCTTAATACACATAATAATGTAAAAGGAAGTTTGTTTTGAGCTTATTAAGCTCTTGCCAAGAGAAACCACTGTGCCATGTTGTGGCTATTCGTCGAGAAGGACTTTATCCGTTATGATTAATTAAAACTGATTAACCTTTTATTTTGATTTCCTTCTACCAAAAAGTAAACTGATGATACAAGAAGTCCACTCACTTTATTTTAGTGGAAACTAACAATTTGGTCCACTATCTTTACCGGGTATAACACTTTTGGTACCATTTTTAAATATTTGCGGGTTGTAAGCAAAACACGAGTATCCATTTCACATTTGGAGCCAATATCAGGACAATTTCGTTAATATGATTTGGCTCAATGTGAAATGGATACTCGGGTTTTGGCTCAATTGTGAACCAAAATTGGAAAGATTTGGCTCAAATGTGAAATGGATACTCGGGTTTTGGCTTAAACCAGCAAATTTTTAAAAAAATGGACCAAAAGTGTTATACCCGGTAAAGATAGTGGACCAAAATTGTAGTTTTCTCTATATTTTTTTATACACCTTAAATAAATTTGTGAGAAGTTAATTTAATACATTTTGAACTAATTACTCTTTGGGTTCGCTTGGTAGGACGGACTGAAATGTCAAATGAATGGAATAAATAACGTAATTGAAATACATTATGTTGTTCCCACTTAGTTAGTGAACAATAACTACAAAGTTATCATTAACTAACTCATGGCTAGCACGTAAAGTAAACAATTTGTTCTTTGAAAAGATTTTTGTACGTAAATATAACTAATAAGTAAAAGACACAAAAATAACTTTTCAACGTTTAACTCTTTTTATTAAGAATTATACCCCATTGTATGCGGAACTACAATGAGAATTGAATGACAATGTGTGTGTGTGTGTGATCTTCTCACTAATAACTTTGCATAAACCTAAAGTGTTATGCAAAGTTAACTACTATGCTAACCAACTGAGCTTGCTCAGGGACTTAGTAGATTTAGAAGAGTAGATGTGTGTTTGTGAAAGATACGACTTTGAATGCACAAACTTGACATCTACTCCATTATAAGAGTTATATTTATACTACTTAGGTAGGGTCACACCTCTTAGGTATTGAGTACTTATCTTAGATCTAATAGGTTAGTACATGTGTATTGTTTTGTCCCTAATACAATATCCATTCTAAGTATGGGACAAATGCTCTTTCCAAGTTCAGTTCCTGACACTGAACTTGTCTTATACCCTCTTCAGGATAAGTTGACTTTCGGAGATAAGAGCTTAGACTTATCTGCTTTTAAATTATCCCGCCTATTCTTCAGTCTCTTGTCTTTAGGGTCTTCTAGTTGTTGGAGATTGTATAGGGCTCAGTGAGTCTATTGTCATGATTCACTGAACCCGTTACCTTATTCTTTGGCTCAGGCTTCATTCACTGAGTACTGGCTCACTGAATGCTAGAGTCTTTCTTGTAGACTCAGACTGCGCATCTTGAAGGTAACTCACTGAGTGACTATTTACTCAGTGACCTTGAAATGTTAAAGGTTATTTACACTTAGGTTATATTGTATTCAAATCCTAAGTGAAAGATCATTGGGTATTGAATTGGCCCAACAATCTCCCCCTATTTGGATATAAATATAGCCTAAGTGTTTATCAGTGCGAGTGAGTACTTATAGCTTCTTCTCACACTAATTTCTATAAAGCTATCTAGGATACTGAGTTTTTAACACAAAAAGTACTTCATTGAACGGTTACAAGGTCCTATTATCTATTATAAAAGATAACAAAAGATTACATAAGTACTCAGTCCATTTTATATCTAAGAGCTTTCAGCTTGACTTTCTTTGACTTGAGCTTTTCTTGGTCAGGGTGTTTAGCAATGAGTTTCCTCAGTTTCATGCTGAATCTTGCATTTTCAGTAGAATTGACCATTGATGTAGCTACTAGATATGACACAAGAGCTTCCATCCCAACTTTGTCGATGTCACTCCATCTTTGAAATGCTTGATCCCTAAATTCATCAGTGAAGAAAATTACATATTCAGGTTCTTCAATGACCATGTTGTTGACGAACAAGACATTTTTAGGGAGAGCTCAATTGCATTCCAATCCAGGGATTCTTGTTTCAGGCTCAAGTTCCATGTGCTTCTGTTTCCTTCCTGAGGATCGGGATGAGGCTTGTTCAGGGGCTGGAGTAGGAAAAGTAGAATGAATTCCAAGTTCCTTAGGAATTCTCTTTAGTCTTTTGTATCTTTGACTAAAGAATTCATCAAGTCTTTTACCACTGCATTTTTCTTTTTAGGAATGATTTCCCTCTGTTCATCCAATTCGAAGATATCAAATGCACCAAAGAGAAAGGGTTCATGAACTTTAAAGTTTCTACCATCAGTGCCTCTGTAGACTGATATAACCACTGGCTTGGTTTTCAGATGGATCTTGATATCAGTGATAGGTTTTGGTTTTAGTCTGCTGCTGACAGTCCACATATAGCTATCGTACTTGTGCTTTCTAAGCTTAAGAGATTTTCTAACTTTCTCAGTATGTTGTCTTTTGAGAACAGCATGTTCAACATCCTGAGCTTTCTTAAACATTTCACCAGCCTTTGCCCCTTTAATTGCTTTGGGATCAAGTCCTATCTATTTAGCCTCTTCCTGAACAACTTTAATCACCTCAGGCTTGGTTATTGCAAGCAGCCTGGCTTCTTTCCTCAGCTTTCTTGATTTGTTCCTCTTTATCCTAGTAGTCTTGAATTTCTTGTTCAGTGAGGTAGACTATTTTCCCATTAATCATGAATTCAACTCTAACTGGTTTATTAGGGTTAGGACGAACAATAGATGAGGCTTTAACTAGTTTCTTTGAGGGATCATCATCAGACTCAGTTGCAATCCCTTTTCCTTTATCAATCTTTGGAGTTGCTTGAGAGCTTTCAGGATGAATGATGATTGAGGTGATTCGTTAAGCTTGAGTTGGTGGGATTACAGTGAATGGGATTGATGAGATTGGTGTGACAACCGTGGCTTAAGCAGGTTGGTCAAACCGTAGTGTTGACCTAAATATCTGTTCTATAAGTATGGTTTATGGTTATATGTGATCATATGTATTTATGTGTGTTTGTATGTGTTTAAGAGGTACTGGTAATCAATTTATTGGGTGTGATCATCTCAATGAGATTGGATTGATGGTGAAGTTTGTTGAGTTCATTTCGTTCACTTTTGAGTGACGGGGAAATGATTATTGAGATTTGAGCGTTTTCTTGTTAAATAAGTAAGTATTATTACGTATACGTATTTTGTGTTAGTAATTTAAGATAAGTTTAGGTTTTAAGGGTTAATTTAAGAGAAATGAGTTATTTGATGGAGAAACTTTATTTTAATCACTTATAGTGATAATGAAATTGATTGGGTATTTTGAGAGATTTGGTTTGGTTAATA
>BQNB010158705.1:0-15001 GCA_026074375.1 Tanacetum coccineum | reverse complement strand
TCTTAGGAAGAAGTAACGCCTAAGTCTTAAGAATGATATGCCACCTCGAGATAAGTAATCATTGCACTAATAAACAAACCTGTGTTTTAATTAGAATAAATATGGTTAATACGTTTCCCTTACATTAGGCTTCACCGCATCTTTATCTTCTGTCTATCGCCTTGTGTGTGTTAATTGTCATCAAAACCTTAGGTTAGATACCCAAAACTGTGCCAGTCTCTCAGGCTGAAAACCTCTCTTATCATTAGTATAGGTTTAACTTAGGTTTTGCATAAATTAGTTTTAGGTTTAACATAGATAACTAAAATACTAATAAATTAGATATTAACGTTCTCGCTCTTAGTGATCGACACCATACTTACTAACAAAGCTACATCTTGACCGGTTACACTGCCCGTTAAAGTGTTATTTTTAGGTATAGTCGGCATAAAATAAATAGTAAAACTTGATATATAAAATACCTAACCACAACGACACATTAAGTTTTTGGCGCCGCTGCCGGGAAATGAAGTTTAATTCTTATTTATTAGTGTTTTAGTTTAGTTTAGTTTAGTTTAGTTTAGTTTAGATTAATTTGCATAATTGTGTGTCTGTTTTGTGTGTTTGATTTCTGCATTGTTGCATATTGTGTGTTTGTGTGTTTTCTGCATTATTATAGTCTTCTGTAATATTCTGAGTCGAATTACTAAATATGGCGTATTCAACTTTATTGGACGTTCGGGTTAATAAATCTTTTTCAAACCAATTACAGCGTATTCGACTATCATTCTATCAATATGGAGTTTCAGTTCATGTATACGGCGGTTATTAGCTATTTGACAGTTTTTCTTTCCTAGGGAATTTATTATAGGTTAAAAATGACGATCACCACATTACTAGGGGGGAGTATATCGGGCTTGAGGAAGAAAAAGCTCGTAGGCGTGGTAAGGTGTATAATGGGTAATGCTACGCATGGTAAAATCTGGGTTAATGAAGACTGTTTTGGTCCTCGGATCTGTTGAAAATCTGAATTCACAGCTAGACTATAGTCTTTAACGACAATATTACAACGAAACTCCATCTGACCAAGGTATATGCACGTTTAAAGTGTTGTTTTTAGGTTAAGTCTGGCATAAAATATAATAGTAGAACTTGATACATAAAAATAACACCAAACTCAACGAACACATCACTTGCATCAGTGTAACCTTCCAAACTGAAGAGAACCAGTATATGTCATCTTTTGTACCCTGGTTTTCTTCAAGTATTTCAGTACACTGAATTGCTTGCAGTGCTGTGTTACCAAGATTACTAGTTTACCTGTTTCAGTTTACCAATAACAAAAGGTGTCTCACCCCCAAAAAATTTAGGTCAATATTTTTTAACTTTTTCGACAATTATTTTTTACTTTATAGTTGTTTGAATCCGGTAGTTTACGAGGAATTTAACCCTGGCGTATAATCTGAAAAATGTCATTCGGACGCGTTTGATTTGGATTCTTGATTAGTTTTGATATTATATGAGTTATTTTATCTTTTCTAGTGTTTCGTAGTTTACGATCATCCCGATAATTTATTTTTATGTTCTTAGTTTAAATTGCGTTTTTGCTTTTTTGATCTAACAAGAACCCCGAAAACTCGAATATCTTTTCGTTAACTTTAGTTATCGTCCATCTTTAATGTGCTTATAGTCAATAAATTTTGTTCATCCTCCTTCTCTACTCAAAATCACATCGCATACAACACTTAATAAATCAAAGGCATCTTTATCATAGTTTGAATTTCAAAAAAATAAGCACCTATAACATGCTTAGTACGGGATGTTTTTGGATGCATGCAAGGTGATGTAAAGACCCTTGTCTTTATGCAATGCAAAGCTTGGACCTCTTCTCCACTAGGATGCAATAGGGAATCTTGTTAAATTTCATATGTGGCCTAGTTAGTTAGTGATTCAGCTTGAACCCTTCTTCCTTTTTTCTTGTGTGCGTTCATCCCGAACCCAAGCCACACACACACTCTTGGTGTGTGTTGGCCACTTAGCCCTTTGGTTTCATTATGTGTATAAGCCTTGAGTCCCCTAAACCCTACTTCATGTCCTATAATTACCTTGTGATAGAACTTAGGTTTTTCATTCATTTCATAGCCCAACAAATTGTTTTCTCTCCCTCTCTCTTTTTCTCTTCTTGCTCACGGCACACACATACATACATATACTTTCCATAGTTTTGATTTCTTTTAAGATTCACTCATTCCAAGTTTATTTCTAAGAACATCTAAGGTGTTTTGAAGTATTGGTTCTTTGGTTTAAAGGTTTTTCTTCAAGATCTAGGTTAGGGTTTCAAGATTTGTTGTTGGGTTTTATAGATCTATTATTTTGGGGTATAGATCTTGTGATTTCTCTACTTGTTCTTCATTCTTGTAAGTGACTTGAACCTTTATTTGTGGTCTACTTATGTTCTTCTTATATGTTCAAGATCCATACATCCTCATGTTGTGTTTTAATTTTTGAAAGATTATAAAATAAGATTTCATAAATAATGATGCTACTTTGTTTCACTAGTTAAATATTATGTTCTTGTGTGGATGAGAGTTGGATATGAGGTCCTGCAACAATGAATGAAAGGATTAGGTTAGATTTAGTGTGGTTTAGTTTGTGATTAGTATGAATGGAGATTATGAATAGATTAGGCACATTGTGAAGTTTGGGTGGATTATGGTTGCGTTTTTTGACAAAAAGTGCTTGTATTGTCCCGAATTTGTTTTGGTTGGTTTTTGGTCGCACCATAAATAAATGTTTTCATTATGCGTAAAAATAGTTTTTGGAGAGCTCGTTTCGAATAGATAGTTTTTCATATCGCACATTAAAATTGGATTTAAAACGTCCAAGTTATAGCCAAATGAAACTTGAAACAATTTTCAACAAAACCGGATAAATAGTGTGCTGATGTGAATAGTAAAATGAGTTTTCGGAGACTTTTAGACATTTTGGACTTTCTAAACATAGCGAAAAATATAGTAACACATACCTATTGATTAGTATCATTTAAAAACGCCGTTAACATATTTTAGGAAAAGCGAGAAAGTTACTAAAAATAGTAAGTTTGGTACAAATTTAGCGCAACGGACATAGAAGTTAAGCGATTAAGGCTAGTTAGTATGTTTTGAAATATATGGAAACTTAATAAATATTAGGGGGGTCGGTAATTAACGTTTCGAAAACTAAAAACCTTTCCTAACAATTGAAACGTTCCCTAAAATAGATACTTTCTAAAAAAATAGTTATTTTTTGGTTAAACGCCAGAAACTTATCGAAAAACTATATGTTTTATCTTCGGCATGATGTGATAATCAAACTAAAGCTAAACACTCTTGGATTGTCTTTTTTTGTTTGGGTGATGAACATATTGTGCATTCTTGGCATACTTTCCGTCTTTTATGAGACGCGTTATTTTTCTTAAGGTCGCGGCTTGAATTTCTATATCCATCTTTTACTTCGTGATTATCATTTGCTCATTTTTGGAAGGTGAGTTCTTAGACTCAGATTTTACTACTTGTTATTTACTTATATTTGGGGTGAGAAACATTGCTTGTTTTCAAACTATGGACATAAGTACTTTACGTTTTCTTTTTCTGATTACGTGTTGCCTAAGTAGCGAATAAACCACTAATGCCCGAATTATCATGAACCATCAATTGCTTAACCGACCATACTGGTTAAGTAAGCACGAATGTTGTAAATAGATCTATTAGGACTAATTATCCCTATCCGAGTAAGTAGCGCTTACTAGTTTTGGAGGTCAGAAACCAAAGGATATGTAACCTTTTGAATGTCAATAGGTGATCCTGGTCAGATACCTTTAGGGCGAGGAATACTATTTGGCATATAAAATGCTTCCTTTTAAATTGAGCTTCGGTGTCATGAGCTTAGTGCAAACGTAAATGCTTTTTATGTGAAGTTGTATCTCCATAACTGTCACAGTGCGGTTATTGTCTGAACTTGTGGTCCACTTTTAATACTAAATTCAAACCTATGAATTCACTCAACTTTATGTTGACCGTTTTAGCATGTTTTTCTCGGGTGCTTAGCTGTGGATGTCTTTACTTGCTAGTTGGTGTCGCTATGCATTGGGCCGATTTTCAAGTAACGCTATTATCTACTGTTGAAATATCGTTGTCAATTTCTAAAACTTTTATTCGCTTCCGTATATTTTATTTAAACTTATGTTAAACTTTACTATTTAATTAATGCAACGATGTTGGATTTTCAAACGTACCCTTACAGGTCGTTCTTTGTATCTTGTGTGATGTGTATTATGACGTCACGCCCCCGGACACGTGTTTCCGACTAGGCCCTGTTTGGGGGTGTGACAAATTGGTATCCAGAGCTAAGGTTATAGAGAACCAGGTAGTATATCTAGGTCTGGTCTATAACCAGTATGTGATCATACGTGCCTTACCTGCTTGCACATATATCTTATAATAATAGCGTTTAATATATATAAGTACTGATTATATATATCATATTGCCATAATTACTTTATTCATCGTTTTGCCATTTCATATTTTCGCATCATACTTATTTCTTAGCATTGCTTGCACGTGCATGGTTTCATATAAAGAGGATTTATATAAACTTGTGCTTGTGCAGGTCATGGCTGCTCCTGTTATTTCTATTTCGTCTGATACATCTGAGGAGAGTGTGGGTTCTCATGCCCCACGAGTGATTCTCTTTGGTGCTATTCCTGCTATTATCCCTGTTATCCCTGAGGTTCCTGTTGTTCCAGCTGACCCTATAGTTACACCGGAGGTGGGGGCAGTTTCAGTCGTCTCACCTTCCGGGGTACTTGATTTAGTGGATTATTCACCTTCTTCTGATTCTGATCCATCAGAGGATTCTTTACCTCCCGCACCAGATTTGCCATTGGTTTCACCCTTTTTGTGTTCTGATGACTCGGAGGCGGACGGTGAGTCCGAGCCTGCTGAGCAGAGACCCGTATCGTCATCTCATGATACTCTTGCACCATTATCAGAGTTTCCCCTTGCACCTGTTGTTGCCCCACCCGGGATTCGTCGAAGGCCAGCGATTCTTGTTCGACCCAATGAGGCTATTCCTTTCGGTCAACTTTATCTCACCTACCTCAATGGGCTGCATAAGTTGTTGACTGCGAGGAAGAGAGTTAGACCTTTACCTGCTCGTAGACTTGCATGGAGACGTGTATCTCATCATTCATCGGATCGTCATTCTTCACCAGACTCATCTTCTTCTAGTGCACCTTCAGATCATTCCTTATCCGGACATACACCACCAGACACCACCGATGCTGATTCATCTACACCACAGAGATTTGTTCATCGATCACTTGCTAGGACTCCACGACATAGTGAGGCTTTTAGACGTTGGAGGTCTGCACCATTGTCTACCCCTTACCCACCGACTACATCAGAGTCATCTTTAGGTTCATCTTCTGAGAGGTCATTGGATTCATCTTCACCTTCTTCTAGGCCATCTCGCAAGAGATGTAGATCCCCCACTGCTTCGGTACCATCATCCACTCATGTTTCGAGGTCGATAGCCCCTACTCCTGCTGATCTTTTACCACCTCGCAAGAGGTTTAGAGATTCATACTCACCAGAGGATAGCGGAGAGGAGCATATGGAGGTGGATACTGCTGATGCAGAGGCTGTTGCAGATATAGGTATTAGTGAGGGAGTTGTAGCTCACCCTGAGGATGGTGTAGGTATGGGATTTGAGATTGCTGCTAGTGATGTTAGGGAGGATGATGAGGAGTTTGAGGCAGAGGCTAGTGCGGCAGACACGAGAGAGATCGTTGTAGATCCATTGGTTATTGGTGATAGTTCTGAGTCTTCTAGAGGAGGTATACCTGATCTTGAGGATACTATTTATGATATAGTTCACTACATGTCAGAGGTTCGTATTGATAGGATTACTGAGATTGAGACCACTCAGAGACAGTTGGAGACTAGTCAGATGGTAGCTAGTGGAGAGCGAGCTAGTTTGGTTGAGAGGATTGTATAACACCCCATGTTTTTCAGGTCATATTACGATCCCAGTTATTTCATTTTCCTCTTTATTTACCGGGTTTGTGTGTTTACTCCCGTTTAAACCACAAACGTTAAATCGCGTAGGCATAAAAAATTCAACGTTAGCTAGAATCGTAACTTAAACTCATTAAGACTTTACACGAACTCTTCATATTCGTTATTTAATCTGTTTACGCGACAAGAAAAGTGATAAAATCACATTCATTTAATCCGAATAAAACTCTTTATATTCAACTACACCAAAACTTAACTTTTATAAACTAGGAGGTTAGATACAAATCTTTAAATAAAAGCCATGTACCCCTAAAAAAACTAGAAGTGTATACCGTGTATTTTTCCAACTCTTCTACACTTGTCTAAAAAGGGTTCATAATAAAAATCAATTGGTCAATAAAACTAATATAAAGAACAAATGATCTTTCCTACAAAATAGCCATCAAGTCTCATACAAACTTTGTTTCCAATTCTTAAAAATCTGCATTATTTGACTATAAAGGTGTACAAATATCCTATCCTAATTTAACTCTTTATCCAACATGTAAAAGCCCAAGACCTCTTCCCTAAAACCTACGCATACTTGTGAATACATTAGCTGCTATAACATTGGTTTTGCCCCCACGTTTCAAACAGTTTCTACCTTTTAAATACTGTGCTTTGACCAAATTAAACCCAAGAAATTCTTTACCCTATTTAGGTTAACAATAGAACGTGATATCAAGATGAGGCTCTATGCATATGTTATTCTGTGACTATAAGAAGACCATGCAATTCCTTGAAAACACAGCAACAACAACATCATTAGTATCATACTCCGTCTCCTCTCACTTTGGTTTTCTTGGTTTTGGCTCATACTCAACATACAAACAAACTGCGCCCTTTTATACCTCCACCATATACAAAAAAACCCTAATAACCCAAACCATGTCATGAAGAGAGCTCATGAAGCTAATGACTGAAGTGTATTGCCCAAGAAACAAGATTCAAAATATGGAATCTGAGCTATGGAATTTGACCGTGAAGAATAATGATTTGGCTGCTTATACTCAGAGATTTCAAGAGTTGGCTATGATGTGCACCAAGATGGTCCCAGTGGAGGAGGATCGAGTTGAGAAATTCATTGGAGGACTCCCTGATAACATCCAAGGGAATGTAATTGCCGCTGAACCTACAAGACTGCAAGATGCTGTTCAAATTGCTAACAACTTAATGGACCAAAAGTTGAAGGGATATGCTGTGAAAAATGTTAAGAACAAAAGAAGATTGGAGGTCAATTAGAGAGACAACCGTGGACAGCAGCCACCGTTCAAAAGGCCAAATGTAGGAGGTCAGAATGTGGCGAGAGCTTATACGAATGACAACAATGAGAGAAAACCATATAATGGACCGTTGCCTCTCTGTAACAAGTGTAAGCTTCATCATGAAGGGCCTTGCATTGTAAGATGTGGGAAATGCAACAAGGTTGGGCATTTGACCCAGGATTGTAAGGTCACAAGTTCCACTACTTCTACTCAGAGAGGTCAAGTAGTGAATCAGAGAGTTTTTACTTGTTACGAGCGTAGAAGGCAAGGACACTACAAGAGTGATTGTCCAAAGCTGAAAGATCAAAACCATGGAAATAAGGCTGTAAACAAGAATGGTGTTGGTGAAGCAAGAGGAAAAGCATATGTGCTGGGTGGAGGAGAAGCTAAACCCGATTCTAATGACGTCAAAGGTACGTTTCTTCTCAATAACCATTATGCTTCTATGATATTTGATTCGGGTGCCGATAGAAGTTTCGTGTCGACTACTTTTAGTACCTTGCTTGATATAACCCCCGATACTTTAGACGTTAGCTATGCGGTCGAATTAGCCGACGGGAGAATTTCTGAGACTAATACCATACTTAGAGGCTATAGGTTAGGATTATTAGGCCACCCATTCAATATTGACCTAATGCCAGTAGAACTTGGTAGTTCTGATGTCATCATTGACACGGATTGGTTAGCGAAGCATCATGCGGTGATCGTTTGTGATGAGAAGATTGTGCGAATTCCCTTTGGAGACGAAGTTTTGATAGTTCAAGGTGATAGAGACGACAAAGAAGAGAAGTCGAAGTTAAGCATTATATCGTGCACTAAAACTCAGAAATATATTGAGAGAGATTGCCAAATTTTTTTGGCACAAGTGACGAAGAAGGAAATCGAGAACGAGTCGGAGGAGAAGCGACTTGAGGACGTGCCGATTGTACGAGACTTTCCGGAGGTTTTTCCAGAAGACTTGCATGGATTGCCGCCTACGCGACAAGTTGAATTCCAAATCGACTTGGTCCCTGGTGATGCACTTGTGGCACGCGCCCTGTATAGATTAGCACCGTCAGAACTGCAAGAATTGTCTACTCAGCTACAAGAACTTTCTGACAAGGGATTTGTAAGACCGAGTTCCTTACCCTGGGGCGCCCCGGTCTTGTTTGTCAAAAAGAAAGATGGATCTTTTCGGATGTGTATCGATTACCGTGAGCTGAACAAGCTGACTGTAAAGAATCGATATCCACTTCCGAGAATCGACGACCTGTTTGATCAGTTGCAAGGATCAAAAGACTACTCTAAGATCAACCTGAGATCTGGTTATCATCAACTCAGAGTTTGAGAGGAAGACATTCCAAAGACAGCGTTTAGGACACGGTACGGTCACTATGAGTTTCAAGTGATGCCGTTTGGACTGACCAACGCACCAGCGATATTCATGGATCTGATGAATCGGGTGTGCAAACCGTACTTAGATAAATTCGTGATTGTTTTTATTGATGACATCTTGATCTACTCCAAGAGCGAAGAAGAGCACGCAGAACCACATTAAGGTTAATCCTGGAGTTGGTAAGAAGAGGAATTGTACGCCAAGTTTTCGAAGTGTGAATTTTGGCTGTCGAAGGTACAATTTCTTGGTCACATGATTGATAGTGAAGGCATTCACATGGACCCAGCTAAGATTAAGTCAATCAAGGATTGGGCATCGCCCAAGACTCTAACAGAGATTAGTCAATTTCTAGGTCTTGCTGGCTATTACCGATGATTTATCGAAGGTTTCTCAAAAATTGCCAAACTTATGACGAAGCTGACTCAAAAGAACATGAAGTTTGATTGGAGTGAAAAGGAAAAAGCTGCATTTCAACTGTTGAAGCAGAAGTTGTGTAGTGCACCAATTTTGGCTTTACCCGAAGGTAGTGAAAACTTCGTAGTTTTACTATGATGAATCTCGAATGCGGGCGTAGTATTTGATGCAAAGGGTAGGAAGGTATAGCTAGCGTTCCAAACCAACTTAAGATTATGAGAAAGAATTACATACACATGACTTAGGCTTGGAGCTATAGGGTTGCTCCTCAAAATGTGGAGACATTATTTGTACGGCATGAAGTGCATTGTGTTCACTGATCATAAGAGTTTGTAACATATTCTAGACCAGAAAGAGTTGAACATGAGACAACGTAGATGGTTGGAGCTGTTGAGCGACTACGACTGCGAGATTCGTTATCATCCAGGAAAGGTGAACGTGGTGGCAGATGCCTTGAGCCGAAAGGAACGGATTAAGCCACTACAATTTTTGGTAAAAGGTATATAAAAGGAGTTGTGTTTAAAAATGTTAAAGTTTAAAGGGTATCTATAGGTAAATAAAATGATGGTGGTTTTTTTATTAAACATATATACGTTGCTTTTGCTAGGGGACCCATAATTGCACAATGCCCAAAATGTGTTTGGCTCACCTTCGTGAGCTTATTTTTGGTATGGTGGCGCGTGAAGTGGCTTGACCACTTTGGGCATCACACGTGAGGTATGGGAAATGTGAGAGGCTCACTCTTGCGATGTGGCTAGCCTAACATTAGCACATTGTTAGAGTTAATTAATTATAAGTCTATTGATAACTTACTCATTAAGAATAAAGGTGGCAATTTGTAACCAAAATCATAAATATGGGCTTTGATGTGTTAATTTGTAAAAATTTGAGCGCATTTAGCATCCTTTTTTTTAATAGGCATGTTTGGTCATTTCAGAGTTAAATGAGCATTAAAGGACGCATCTTTTCTCATGGATGTAGAACCTGACATATGTTTTTTTAACTTATAAATATAACATGCTTAATTATTTAAATATAAATGAGATGTTAGATTTGGGGAATATTTTTTGTTGTTTTGGTCCTTTTTAAAGCGATTCGTATAACATGATCCCGTTTGACCTGCACCCGTTTAAGCCCGTGTCCGTATAAGCATGTGCCCGCTCTACCCGACTGTTTTGCCACCTCTAACTAAGAATATAACCGTTGTTTTGATAAGCTTAGGGTATTTGGCGGCTTAGGGTATGTTTGTCAAAACGTGACAGTTAGCGGTGATAGCAATAGTGTAGTACGAGAGAATACAACGTCATTGCCAAATCTGATAGAGAGAAGCAAGACCATTTAGTAGCAAAAGTAAAAAAAGCATCAGGAACTAAGAGCATAAGTTGCAGTAAACTGCAGATTACTATCATCTCAGCGTCATATTAACTTTTTCTCACTTAACTTATAACCAACTAACTTATCAAAAAACACATTCAACAGTAATGTGCATCTAACTTATACTTTGGGACCCATCAATTTTTTTATCTTTTCCATTTTTTTAAACAACAATATTTTATTCATTTAAAATAAAAATACAAATTACAATAAAATAAAAAATACAAAAATTAGAAAATAATACGAGGATTGGCATTATAAGAACTTTTAAGAATTTAAAGTGTTCGGGAATATGATCGGCATTATAAGAAGATATATTGACGCGAAGTGTTGCAAACGTAAAAGTTTTACAACCATCCTAGACAAAGTATCTAATCGTTATAGTGTAGTATAGGCAAGACTCGGGGGGTATCATCGTTCTCTAGGGAAATAGTTTGGGTAGGCTCGAATTGTATGTTACTAAGGTCTAAAGATTGAGGAAAGAGTATTTTTGTATTTTTATATTTTATTGAAAGCAAGTAAAATATCAGGTTTTGAAGAGGGGTTGATTAAACTATTTAATTAAACTACTCCTAATTTTATTCTAATTATGCAGAAAAGTAAATTGATGGAAAACTCGTATGGTTAAACAAACGTGTCACACCCTGAAAATTTCATGTCAATATTTTAAACTTTTTCGACAATTATTTTTGACTTTTATACGTTACGTTTGAATCCGGCAGTTTACCGGGAAGTTAACCCGCGTAAATCTGAAAAACATCATCGGACATGTCCCGACTTTGGATTTTGATTAGTTTAGATATTATATGAGTTATTTTATCTTTTCTAAGTGTTTCATAGTTTATGATCACTCCCGGTATTTATTTTTACATATTAACGTTTAAATTACGTTTTTCGCATTTTTGACTTTACGGAACCCCGGAAACTAAAAATCTTTTAGTGTAAACTTTAGTTATCGTCCATCTCATGTTTTTAAGTCAAAAATTTCGTCCACCCTCTTCTCTTGTTATATTGTGGATACCTAAACCCAAACCAAATGCACCATAAGTCTTGAAATTAAATACAAGAGCATCTTTTGAAAATCCCATGCATGTGTGCATGAAAGTGACACATGAGAGGGTCTTTCTCATGCATATTTTCTCAAGTTAGACAAGATCATGTGACTCTTACACATTTTGACTTCATTTGACCTCATTTGACTAAGCTTAAGCATCTAATATGAACCATGATCCAAAAATTTAAACCCTATGGTCCTTGTGGTTGGGGTTTGGCCGAGCAAAGGTGTACACACACCTTTGGTGTGTGTTGGTCACTAGTTTCAAGAAACCATGAAACCCTAGACCCCCTCTTGTCCTATAAATAATAAGCATTTCATACTTTAGGGTTTCATTCTTTTACATAGTCTCTAAAAATTTCTATCTTCCCTTCCTTTTTCTCCCTAGCTCACGACAAACATACACCCCATCTAGGGTTTTTATATCTTTGATTTCTTGCATAATCCAAGCATTCTAGGTTCATTTCTAATAACATCTAAGGTGTTTTGAAGTATTGGTTATTTGATTTAAGGGTTTTCTTCAAGATCTAAGTTAGGGTTTCAAGATTTGTTGTTGGGTTTTATAGATCTATTATTTTGGGGTATAGATCTTGTGATTTCTCTACTTGTTCTTTATTCTTGTAAGTGTCTTGAATCTTTCTTTGTGGTTTACTTATGTTCTTCTTATATGTTCAAGATCCATACACCCATATGTTGTGTTTTAATTTTTGAAAGATTAAAAAACAAGATTTTATAAATAAGATGTTACCTTGTTTTCACTAGTTAAATATTATGTTCTTGATGAGATGAGAGTTGAATGAGAGTTGCAACAATAAAAATGAAGGGATTAGGTTAGATTTAGGTGAGGTTTTGTTGTGGATTAGTTGTGAATGGAGATTAGGCTAGATTAGGCACTATTGTGAAGTTTGGGTGGATTTTGGTTGCGTTTTTGACAAAAAGTGCTTGCTGATCCAAAATGGTTTTGGTGTTTTGGTCGACCTAAAAATGTTTTCATTAGGCGTAAAAGTAGTTTTTGGAGAACTTGTTTCGAATATATAGCTTTTCATATATCGCACACTAAAATCGGACTTAAAACGGCCAAGTCATAGCCAAATGAAACTTGAAACATTTTTCGTCTAAACCGAATGAATAATTGCTGATGTGAATAGTAAAATGGGTTTTCGGACACTTTCGGACATTTTTTGACTTTCTAAACACCAGCGAAACATATAGTAACACATACCTATTGATTAGTATCGTTTAAAGACGTCGTTAACATATTTTAGGAAAAGTGTTAAAGTTACTAAAATAGTAAGTTCGGTAAAAATTTAGTGAAACAGACATAGAAGTTAAGCGATTAAGGTTAGTTAGTGCGTTTTGAAAATATGGAAACTTAATAAATATAGGGGACGGTATTAACGTTTTGAAACTAACAACTTTCCTAAAATAGAAACTTACTAAAAATAGTAATTTTTGGTTAAACGCCAAAACTTAGCGAAAAGCTATATGATTTTATTTCATCATGATTTGATAATCAAACTAAAGCAAACACACATGGATGTATCTTGGTGATGAACATATTGTGCAATTCTTGGCATACAATCCGTGTTTCTGAGACGTGTTATTATTCTAGGTCGCGGCTAGATTTCTATATCATCTTTTACTTGTGTGATTATCATTTGCTCATCTTGCTAAGGTGAGTTCATAGCCCCACGTTTTACTACTTTTACTTTACTATTTTGGGGTGAGAAACATTGCTTGTTTTTAAACTATGGACACAGTTACTTTACGTTTCCTTTTCCTGATTACGTGTTGCCTAAGTAGCGAATAGACCATTAATGCCCGAACTATCATGAACCGTTAATTTCTTGACCGACTGACTGGTTAAGTAAGCGTGAGTTTTATAAATAGATCTATTTTGGGGCTAATTATCCCTATCTAGGTGAGTAGCGCTCACTACCCATGGGGCTCCCGATAAACGGATATATACCATGTCGGATTTCACCAGGTGATCTTGGTCAGATACCTTTAAGGCAAAGTAATTCTTATGTGGCATATAATATGCTTCCTTTTAAATTGAGCTTCGGTGTCATAAGCTTAGCGCAAACGTAAATACTTTTCATGTGAAGTTGTATCTCCTATAACTGTCACGCGTGTACTGCGAACTTATGGTCCAACTTTTAATACTAAATTCAAACCTATGAATTCACCAACTTTATGTTGACATTTTAGCATGTTTTTCTCAGGTGCTTAGCTGTGGATGTCTTTGCTTGCTTTATGGTGTAGCCTTGCATTGGACCAATTTTTAAGAATTATTATTATCTATGTTAATATCGTTGTCAAACTTTAAAACCTTTTAATCGCTTCCGCATATTATCTTTGGGCCTATGTAAAACTTTAACTATTTTAATTAATGCAACTATGTTGGATTTTTAAACGTACCCTTAGAGGTCGTTCTTTGTATCTTGTGTGATGTATAATATAACGTTACGCCCCCGGACACGTGTTTCTGCCTAGGCCCCATTTGGGGGTGTGACAGATTGGTATCCAGAGCTATGGTTATAGAGAACCAGGTAGTATATTTAGGTCTGGTCTATAACCAGTATGTGATCCTACATGCTTACTTGTTTACGTATATAAGTACTATCGATAAGTACACGAGTATTAATTATAATACTTTTTCTATAATTATACGTAGTATAATTTTGCCATGACTATACCTTACATCTATATTTTTCCTGCATTACACGCATCGGCATGGTTTCATATAAAGGGGATTTATATAAACTCTTGCTTGTGCATGTAATGGCAGCTCTAGTTATTTCTATTTCTTCGGACGTATCAGTCGAGAGTGTGGGATCCTCTTTTCTGCTAGTTATCCTTATCGGTTATATTCCTGTTGAGGTTCCGGTTACACCGGAGGTTAGGGCGGCTGCAGTTGCCTCACCTGCTAGGGTGCTCGAGCTTGATACTCATTCATCGTCAACGGTTGATCCATCAGAGAGTTCACCACCTCCCGTATATGTAGCACCTATGGTTTTACCTTTTCTGTGTTCAGACGATTCAGAGTTAGATACTAAGATACCCGAGAGGCATGTATCGCCTACTTCTCATGATGCTATGCTTACTAGATGGAGGAGCAGAGTTGCATCATGATCATCATCACCTACTACTTCTACTCCAGAGATCCTTACTGCTCCCATTTTACCCACACCATTTGCTATTGTTGCACCATCATCTGAGTATCCACTTGCACCTATTGTTGCCCCACCCGGGATTCGTCGATGACGAGCCATTCTTATCCGACCCGGGGAGGACATTCCTATTAGTCGACTTTACCGTACTCATCCTGGTGGGCCATGCAAGAAATTGACCGCTGTAACACCCCCAAATTGGGTCGCAGCGGAATAAGGGTCCGAGGCGTGTTACTTCATAGATCAATAACACAAGATATATATAGAACGAC
>BQNB010158703.1:0-15001 GCA_026074375.1 Tanacetum coccineum | reverse complement strand
ATTATGACTGTTGTACCCTTGAAGTAATACCCCAGATTAGCTTCCGCTGCTATATGTAAAAATGGGGGTGTTACAGATTATGATGTGTTTGGAATAGTGTTTAAAATAGAGTTATCACAAGTTATAAATCCTTTTGGCCTTTAAATATAACTAGTGATTATATTGATTAATAATAACAAATATTTTCGGCCTTTACAAGTTATTATAACCAATATATTAGGTGGAATGATAAAACATAAGTTTATAAGTATCCTTTCGGCCTTTACACTTAGAAAATCATGTTTAACCATTTCAATAAACAATATCCAAACGCTCCATATCAAAGATCACAATAATGCCCAAACAAACATAAGATTACTACTCCATAATCAAACAAGTAACAAAACACATACATTCATCATGAATTCAATAAAAATCATATTCAAATGATAAACAAGATTATACCAAATTTCAAGGGCAAAATATGGTGATTTCACATGAATTTCCCAAGAACACTTTATTATATTTAAAGTAAAACCCAGAAACTATGAACAATTCTGTCACAATCTCTTATAGATTCGAATTACACTTTAATGCTACTTCCTTGGATGGATTATAATCAAGAAAGGTGTTTGGTTCCTTGGTTTGTCAAGCCAAGTTCACCAAAAACACCCACTTGGAGTGTTCAAAACGAACTAGAGAAAGTGGTGTGAGGATGTTTGTGATATGAGAGGCAAAGGGGCCTTATATAGGCTATTTCAGGGGGCAAGTACGGTGTACTTACAAATAAGTGCGGCGCACTTGAGGTACTTGAGGTGTAAATGTTGTCCCAATTAATGGCATTTAATTCTTCATAAAAACGTCCAGAAGTGCGCCGCACTTTCTGGATTGTGCGCTGCACTTAAGACATTTATAGCAGATGGCATTTTCTCAAAGTTGTAGATAATTTAATTCTCTTCGTGTGGCCGCTTGAACCAACTAAAACGGAGTTCGTATGACCGAGTTATGACCAAAACAATGAACAGGTGTCGGGAAGCTCTGAGTTTGAGTTATTTCTTCGTTTAAGCTTCAATTCTTCATGTAGTCTTCCGTATTCTTCCACGACATGTACCTAGAACATATAATAGCAAATATACTTGATTAAGTACCAAAAGTTCATGATAAATTATCAAATAAATGTAAATAACACCGCCGAAAACATGTATAATTTAGGCGTTATCACGTGCCTTTTTGCTAATCTTCACCAAGTACTCTATAATTACTGCAATTCTCAAATACAAATGATTAAGTAACAATTCTTGCAATAATCATACAAAATAGGTTATTTACATGGGATAAATGATGCTATAAAAGTAACGTTATTTGATGTCATCAAATATCCCCCCACTTGAATCCTACTTGTCCTTAAGTAGCCTTTATAAGTTTATGAAAATGTATCCTTAAGGATTTTTTTCTGTTAAGCATTTATTTGATCAATTACAAGTACAAAACCAAACACCTCATGAAATAGGAAGATGAAAACACTCGAATCACTCAACTAATCTATGTGGTAACATGTAACTAATTCGCTCAATTACTCGGTCGTGACGAGTGTTCTATCATAGGCTTGGAAAGGATACATATCTACACCACTATAGCTAAGGAGTAACAAGTTTATAAAGGCAAATCGAGTTTTTATTATAAGGCTTAGGGCTGATCATTCTAACAATCTTTCACCAAAAGTACCACACCAACAAGGCAGCTGAATCATACATACATGGTCGTCTCAACGGAATAGACATGTGTGTTCGATCACATCCTCATTCGAGTTTAACCAAGGATTAGGATGAAGAATGATATAGGGTATGGATCTTCTAACTTTTACCAAAATTAATAAACCAACAAGGCAGTTGAATCACGTATACATGGCCGTAACAACGGAATAAACATGCATGACTCGATCACATCCTCATTCGAGTAAAACCCAAGGTTAATGATTAGGAAAAGAAATAAATTGTTGTTAAATAAGATTCACGAAACAAATAGATTAAGTTCAAACAGATAAGGTTCAAGTTGCTAGACACTTTTTCGCGACCATTACCATGTTAAAGACACAACTATATACCTAAACGTCTTGATCATAGGTCAAAAACAACAACCTAAGTTGGAGTTCCCATAACGGTCAACTCCCAATAATCCCATACTTTACATACTTTTACAAAGACAAGTGGTGATATCTACCACTTTATACAAAACTTTACATCGTCGATTTATAACCATCCATCAACGAATAATCAATCCTTTAAATAATTCCATCGGTTTAAGCTTTAATGAACCGACTATCTTCAAACTTTCCTCCTCTTTTTTGTTGCGATTTTTCTTATTTTTTGAATTTTTTTAAACAGCAATACATAAAGTACGAATCTCGGTGTAATTTCACCATCTTCACGATCATAATAACTCCGGATAATTTCTTCCATGATTCTTTATTCTTCGGGCGTATCAATAATTGTGATGGTAATAAAAATACATTAGTTTTGACTACTTTTTACATTCCCATTGCAATGTGCAAATTTCCCAACCATACCAAAGATAAAAAATGACACAAGACATAGGAAATACATATTTTACACTTTAAGAAACTAGCAACTGATAAATGGACTTAATCTAATAGGGTGGGCTAAGGTGTAATGAAACAAATAGTTGGAGTTATCCTAAAGGATTGGCTCTACAGGTTTTTCTAGGGGTATCTTACTCTTAAAATGAGAGTAAACAAAGAGTTTATATAAGGGTTAACTAAGCAGTATAGTTAGTTAATAAAACGACATATAAAGGCTTTTTGGGTGTAATCCTAGAAATTTACCAATTTAAACAAGTTACTCCATCTAAATCCATAGTACTCATTATTGTGGTCTCGAATAGATATACCAAACATCACTGGCACACTCATATTTTTGTGGAATTTGGGTAACATTTGGAAATGGATAAGGCTGAATCCTCATAATATCTAATAAGGGTTATGTGTGTAGGTTATGTAACTAGTAATTTCACAAAAAGTATGCTTGAAAAAAAAAATTGAGCATAATTTAAGCATTTTAATGTGAAAAATAGGACAAGTAACGTTCTAATTCCCATCCCCCCCACTTAAATCATACAACGTCCTCTTTGTATAGATAAAACATTAAAAACGGGAAATTAAAAGAATTAGAACGAGAAACTCCCCTGATGTTTTACTCGGTAGATTCACCAAGTTGAGTTTATGAGCAAGAATGTGTGTTGTAAATGCGTCTGAATTCCAACATGACTACAACACACATAGGATTCCATATGATTGATACTTCATCAACTTTGTCGATTTATTTTCTTTCAGCAAGGTCTTATGCAAAATATAAGAAAAACATGCAAAATTCTATCTCAAGTATCATATGGTTCATAAATAATAAAAACAATAAATTGTATAAGAGACCAATACGTCGTATCCATAGACTGGAATACGTCGTATGGAGAAACCTGTAAAAAGTATCTATACGGGTCAGTCTGCCAAATACGCCGTATCATGTGCATGAATATGCCTTATAAACAGATCTGACAATAAAGTTTTAAATGCAGAAAAATATAGAATTGATAACGTCTAGACATTCAATACACCATATGGTATGGAGCGGATACGCCGTATTGATGTCTGGGAAGACAGACTCGATAAAAATAAATAACAATCCGGGTTGTCTCCCGGGAAGCACTTTTCTTTTAGCTAGTCTTTAAGTTAGACTTTTTCTTCAGCTTTCTTCACTCAGCGTGTGTCACCATCCATCCTTCGTCCATCCTACGAAAGATCTCTTGGTACGTGCAGATTGCTTCTTTGCTTGTACTCGTCAAATCATCGTATTCATTTTCTTTTATAGCATCATATTCTTAGTCATCACTAAATGAATACTTGATCATCTCAAATCTTCTTATTGCAAAATTCCACTTATAATCATTGATCAATCCATGTTCTTCTTTATCTAGAAAATTTATGTAGTAGTTTGCGTATGGTCCATGTATGTGATTCCTCCAATCAGAAAATGGAGAGCATTTATGATCATTTACATTACACCAATAATCTTGAAGCTTTACCCATAGTTCATAATCAAGTTCATGGAAATTTACGAAAGACTTCTTTAACCATGCGCAAAAATTCATTACACCTTGGCTTGCATCACCCCATGATTTTTCATAAATAGCTTTTTGCTTAGGAGCTTCTTCTTTCAAATTCCCATCTGCTAACTCATTGTACCATTTCAATATCCCGTAAAAATATTTCCATTGGGGCAACCAACCTGTACCAGCTCAGTTAACTCCCCTCCATTACAGAATCCGTCTTCGTTTGAATTGCAAGTGGGCCATTTAGCTTTCCCATTTTTGAAATGGAAAATATGATCACAAATTTCATATGGTACTCCATCTTCGGACCATGGCTCTTCAATTTCATCATTCAATTCGTTCTTATAATCTTCGTAAGTCTTAGTTCTTTCAATATCATGAGTAAATAATTCCGGATCAACTTTAAGAAGAAAACTGAACTCCTTGAATTCTATGCACAACGGTGTTTCGTAGTCGAACAAGTTTGTTTCAATTATAGATTTCAGTTTTTACTTGTTTATACATCGTTATTAGCATTCTGCACAACCGAAAATTCCTTATCAGTAACTCCTACTTTACCATTATTCTTAATCCAAAAATCCCATAAGACTTTTCGGGGGAATGGATCCATAATCATATGATTAGCGAATTTTAAGCTCAACCATTTTTCGAACGTAGAACTGCTTGAATCCCTTATGGCTTTAGTCACCGTAATCCAACTAGTACTAGAAGGCGGATAATATTTTTCAAAAAAGTTTTTAGTCAAATCCACCCAGCTAGAAATGGAGCCTTTAAATTCATCAAACCATTCTCTTGCATTTCCAACTAATGAATTCGGGAAAACAGAAAGTCTAAGTCGCTCATAATTCACATTTGGCAAGTTAATGGGGTCAACAATTTTAAGGAAGTATTCGATATGCTACACCGCATCTTCTCTATTAGTCCCACTAAAATCATTATCGCGCAAATCATCATGGAATTTACCTTTTAGTTCATAAGCTCTTTTACCATTAACCATAATACTTGTAATCCCTGAATAATAATTTGATTTGTCGTTAGTTGCGAATTCTTCCATAGTTGTTTTTGTCTGAATTTCTGCCATTACTTCTTCGATCTTTTTCACTACTAATTATCAATGATATGTGACAAGGGTAAGTAGGATTTGCTCGAAAGAACAGTAATACAGAAAATCGAGCACTAAAATCAAATACGAAAAATCAGCTTCTGTTACAGTATCAGACTATCGATACACCGTAAACTATTGATTTAAATACATAGTATCAATCCGTGAATGATTACGCTTAATTGTTAAAACGTAGGAGTAACCTGTTTAGCTTTTTTGTGTTCGAAAAAAGTATTTCATTAATAGTCATTGACTATTTTTTTTTTTTTTTTTTTTTTTTTTTTGAGACGTTTTTGATAGTAAATACAAATTTTATACCGTGTTGACGGTGGTGATTTTATGAGAATTGTAGAGATTTATGGTTTATTGTGATTAATAATATTCCTTTTAGAGTTTATTATTATGTTATGTGTATTTCGAGTGGTTTGGCCTGTGAATTTTGAGAAATGCCAAAAAACGAGTCCTAACACGTCCGTTAATGTCCAAATAAGTTTTGAAGGGTTTAAAGTGTAAATATATCGTGTAAATACTCTAGGTTAATGGAAAATTATTTTTAAGGTGAATAAAAATGCTAATTAACTTTGGGGAAAATTTTACGATCAAGTTTTACGAGTATTTAAGTGATCCCGACACGAAAAGAAAGACCCAAACCCCTTCTAGGATGCTATTCCTAACCGTTTAAGCCTAGGGGACAAGGAGGAAAAAATTTAGCTAACTTTGTCCTCAGTTGGTACATAAGATGCTTTCTAATCCATCCTTTCTCATAATCCTTTCATTTCAAAAAAAATCTGTGTTCATCATCACTTAACAACATCTGGTTGTGGTCCTTATCCTTTTCCTAGCAAGCCATCTTCATATGACCACCTTTTACTCTTCTTTGGTAACCCTGCTCTTCACATCTACCTTGAGCTGGTACCTTGCTGTTGACTACTTTCTTTGGAGTTTCTTTAGCAACCTTCTCTTAAATATTCTCTTCTGTTCAAGATCTTTTGCTCCTTTCATTCATCCCCTTTAATCTTTCTTCATCTTAGTGGAACCAACAGCAGTGGAAACATTTCATCAAACCATTTCACTTCTCAATAAAGCTTGTATTTCTTCAAAGTTTTATTCTTCAAGTCTGCGTGTTTACTTGTTTCCAACATGTTTTTCAAGTAGAGTCCATCAACTGACTCCTAAAAGAGTTCCTGTAGGAGGTCTATTTTTGATGGCAATAGCTCTTTGTTCTGCAAGAAACCTTCTTTGGGCTGCATTTGTATCATGAAGGAATTTTGATCTTTCTTCCATAGTGAACTGCTCTCACTCTTTCTTTCATGAAGCCTTAATGCTAGAAGAGCCTATCCAGCTTTAATTCTTGCTTTGAAGTCATCCAAAATCTTGTATAAGAGCAGCATTTTTGTAGCTTCTTCATTGAAGTCAACTTTTTCACTTCTTCTTCTGCTACCCAGTCCTCTTGCACCTTTCTTGCAATCTCCTCATCATTAGCAAGCATCTTAAACTATCCTTTTATTTTCAGATTCATTGATGCTTCCTGATTCATGGTCTATTCCTTCTTCTTCAATCTTTTTCTTGCCCTTGTCTTTGGGATCAATCTTTGGAAGAGGCTTTAAAGTTAAGAGAGATCTTGTTGAAGTAGGCCTTGGTCTTTCAATATTCTCTACATCCTTCAGTTCAACTCCTTTCTCTTTTTCTCTTGAAACTGCTTTGGCTTGACTCATGTTGAGAAGACTTGAGCAAAGTAGTGTATCATCCATCTCCAAAATTGTAGGAGTATATGTTGAGTGTTGGAGTAGCACTTTCTTCCTCAGTTTGATCACAGTACCTTCATGCTGGTCTATCGGTACAACTTTTCCTTGTCGTTACGTATTTTTCGTGTCGTACTAAATCTTTTTTCCTTGTCGGTATTATCTTTTTGCTTGTCAGTACCTAGTGCATCTTCAGTAATAACTTCCTTTTCAGCACTTTGCTACTCTTGCATGCACTAAAAGAATATACATATCTTGTCCCTCCCCACATATTGAGCAACCCCAGTCTCCATATAGTCAATTTCATCATCATCAAGCTCATCAAAAGCTGGATCTTTATGGACTAAAGGTTCAGCTTTAGCAGATTTCCTCCCCTGGGTCTTTAAGGATTTCTTTCCTGCCAATCTTTGCTTCATGGATACACTCTTCATCCAAGCTTTATGGTGTGTGATAACAGGTTTGGCTTTCTTCTTAAGCTTCTTGATCTGTGCCTTTAAGTGTTTAATTTCCTTGGCTTGATCTGTAACATGTATACACAAGGAGATAAAAAGATCATACACACTTTGGAGTGTCATGCCACTCTCATTACCTGAAAGGGATCTAACACTGGATGACTAACCTCCATGATTCCCACCAGAACTCTCTGGAATGGAATCAGGAATATGAGAAGTAGGTGAAGGTCTAGGTGATGGGTCAGACTGAGGCTCAACATGAACTTCACTTAGGTGAGGAGGAGAGGGTGTAAGTTGTAGTTCAGATGGTCTTTCTGATTGTTCACCCTCAACCTCTGTTGGTTGAACCAACATGTTAAAAAACAAAGGTGTGAGTTTCCCTGAAAAATGTTTACCCTTTTTAACCATAAAGGATAAAACTTTACTTGTTAAAGCATTTATAGGGAAATGGTCTAAGGGCACGAGCACATTCTTTAGCTGTTTATCCAAAAAGACAGAAATAAATCTTGGATACATAACAAACTTTTTCTTTGCATCTAGGTGTCTAAGCATACCATCAAAAATTAATTTAAAAAAAATTATATTTCTGATTAGTGGTTAAGCAAATTACTGCAGTGGCAATATTAGTGGGAATTTGATCCCAAGATGTGCTTTTAGAACTAATACAATGATTCATTGTATGAAAAAGAAATCTCTATTGGGGTGAAAACAGAGCTTTGTTAAATGTTAAAACAGTTAAATCTCCCTCATAACCCATGAGCTGAATAGCATCAAATATAGCCTGATTTGGTAGAAATCTATCCCATCGGCATCATCAAAAAGAAGATCACTTCTTATTGATGCTTCAGAGATAGACACAGGCTTGCCAGCTACTTTGGCAGTAATATACCTAACATTGTTGATTATTTTGGATTTAGCAGACATCCAAAATTGTTCAACAAATGTAGTAGAGACTACTAGACTTACAGTGAGAGCATTGTGAATGGAGCTTCGCGCAAGAAAGTCAATAATCTCATAAAACTCTACATTTCCATCAGTTTTCTCTAAATAGGCGACCATATTGTGTTTAGGGCACGATTCAAGAACAGCCATGATTTTTGAATTGGTGATCGTCGGTGAGTAAGAGATTAGGGTTTGAATGAAGGAAAGTATTTGTGTAGATTGATTCTTTTATTTGATGTGCAGGATTATCCACACAGAACTTTACAAAACAAAGGGATTGTTGATAGTGGATGTTCCAGGTACTTGACTGGAAATAAGGCCTACCTTGCTGAATATCAAGACTTTAATGGTGGTCATGTTGCTTTTGGAGGAAGTAAAGGTTACATAACTGGTAAAGGTAAAATAAAAACAAGAAAGTTAGATTTTAAGGATGTGTGCTATGTGAAAGAACTACAGCATTTCAATCTCTTTTCTGTGTCACAAATTTGTGACAAGAAGAACAAATTCGCCCAACGGTATTAACTTTGCACTGTCGGTACTAACTTTTGCCAACCAAAGAATGAACAATTTTGGCAACAGCAGTGCTTCAGTACAATTTAAAGCTCTTCCCAATGACTCTCTAAAACCCAAATAACTCTATGAAAATCATCACTATGGTTAAGATTCTTCTGCACACTAAACACTTCATACAAACTATACAACAAATCATATTGCCTCCCCTTAACTAATGCAGCTTATGGATTGATCAACCAAATTGATAACAAACCAAGAATGAAACCTGCTAACATCAAATGTCTTGTTAGAAGATCAGCTTACATTGGTCAACAGTAGTAAATTTTTAGCACCTTTAATACGTTTCTTCTCATATGCATCCCTTATGAAGTGGTGCCTAATTGCAATATGCTTTGTTTTGGAGTGAAAGACTGTATTCTTTTATGTTTATGAAATTGAACCCATAGTCTAGCATTTGATTTTGAATCCACAAAACTTGCCCACGGCAATTTATAGCAGCAACACAGCAACAAATTATTCCACTGAATAACGTAGCCACAATTGTCTACTTTTTGCATTGCCAAGAAATAAGTCTCCTTGATAATAAATTGGACACCGTCCTGTTGTGGATTTCTTGTCAAGATTTGTCACCAGACAAAGTCACTTATCTTATATGCTTCCAGCAATGAGGACACTCTAGGATACCAAAGGCACAGTTTGGGTTTGCCCTTTAGATACCTAAAGATTCTCTTAACAGCACTTAGATGGGAGGTCTTTGGAGTGACCTGAAACCTAGAACAAGCACAGACTGCAAACATAATATTAGGCCTAGAAGCAGTCAAGTACATTAAAGAACCAATCATGGATCTATAAAGATGTACATCCACATCACTAGCTTCCTCATCATTAACTAAAGGCTTTTGGGTCTCAATTGGTGTACTAGCAGTCTTAACACTGACAAAATCAATCTTTTTCAGGATTTCTGCAACATACTTATCCTGACTTATAAAGATACCATCTTCTTTCTGTTTGACTTGTAATCCAAGAAAGAAGGTAAGCTCTCCCATAGAACTCATTTGAAATCTACTCTTCATTAATGCCTCAAATTCAACCCAAATAACCAAGATTTCTTTGTAGAACTAAAAAAATGATAATCATCCACATAAACTTGTACTAATCTATATCATGTTTGTCCTTCTTAATGAAAAGAGTCTTGTAAATAGTTCCTCTTCTGTATCTATTTTTCAACAAGAAAGCAGATAAAGTAGCATACCAGGCTCTGGAGCTTGGTGTAAACTATAGAGAGCTTTCACTACTTTGTAGACCTTCTTAGGATACTTAGGATCTATAAAACCTGGAGGTTGAGACACATAAACCTCCTCATCAATTTTTCCATACAGGAAGGCACTTTTCACATCCATCTAATAGACTATGAATCCCATGTAAGAGACAAAGGCTAAAAAGATCCTAATGGCTTCAATCCTGGCCACAAGAGCAAAAACCTCATTATAATCTATCCATTCCTCTTGCCTATGTCCCTGAGCAACTAACCTTGCCTTATTTTGAACCACAACACCTCTCTCATCCTTCTTATTTCTATAAACCCATTTTGTTCCAATTGCCTTATTCCCATAAGGCAAATCTACAAGAATCTAAACTTTTTAAATCTTGAATTGCAGCAGTTCTTCTTGCATTGCATCAACCCAACATTCATCTTCAAGTGCTTCAGAGATCTTCTTGGGTTCATTTTGAGACAAGAAACAAGCAAATAAACAATGTTGGAAGTCCTTATGATTATTTCTCCTTTGCTTTTGATTATAACTTACAAAAGCATGGGCTCTGATAAGTGCTTAATTACACATATCTTTTACCTCTAAAAACGAGCTTAAATGACCAAAAACAGACAAAAACTGCCAAATATATGTTTGTTTTGCATTTGTATTGTGCAGGAAGTGGATATCAACAAAAAGACAGAAAACCAAGCCAAAATGACAAAACTGAGCATGGAATGGAAAAGACTGTGCAAAATCAAGGCCAAAGTCCAAAAATGCCAAAGTCAGAGTCAATACAGAAGAATCAACAGTCAAACCGGAGCCGGAACTGAAGAATACTATTGGATGCAATCTTAACCCATCTGATGGGCCGGGAAAGCCCAATAGTATAACTATGAAGACTGTGAAGACCAAATGGGCCCTCAATCAATTACAACAGCCCATTTGTGTGCATTTGACAAAGACTGTGAAGACTTTGAAGGCCCAATCCTAGCCCAGTTACAGCCAATCTCAGCCATTGTACACACAAAACCCACTCCATAACCTTATTGGGCTTGAAAAAGCCCAATAACCAAACCTGTACCTTATTGGGCCCAAACCCAAACCCAGTGGGCCCAATACAAGCCCAAGCCCAACAAAAGCCCATTAATCCTTTTTATAAACCTTAGGGACTAAAATTGTCATTTTTAAAATAGGTTTTATAAAAGAAAAAAGGTTTAAACAAACACAAGGGCTGAAATTGCAATTAACCAAAACTTTCTTAATTCTTTAGTTATAAAACGCAGGGACCATTGCTGACACTTTCCAAAGCCTATTTATAACTAAAAATTCGGCTTAAAAAGAAATGAAAAGAGAAAGAAAGTTGAGGGGCCATTGTTGCATCTTTTTCCTTCTCCCCTTTTAAAACCTGTAACAACCCCGTACCATAACCACTTGGCGCCAAAAACCATACCACCCTCTCCCCCTGTTTTCAGCTCCAAACCACCTCTCCAGTACACCTCTACAGCTATCCCTCACCTTTCCCCACTCAACCCCAACCCTATAACCTTTCCCTGTTTTAACAAAACGACTCACCCGAGATCCCATTTCAAATGGTGAGATTGGTGTGAATGGTAAAACACAAGGGCTGATTGCTTTGGATACTTTCTCACTTCCACGAAGCACAGCTAGCACACCAAGAGAAGTTTTGGGAGCTTGTATAAAAGAACCAAGAGCAAGCCGAGCAAATGACACTTTTTTTTATGTTTTAGTTTAAATTTAATTTTAAGTCTTTCTTTTAGGCATTATTGTAACTCAGTTCATTTAAAAGTTTATGTTGTAATTTTTTCTATCTCTAATAAAAAAGGGTTTAAACTTCATTTTGCTTATATCACAGTTATTTGCTTAATCTTGTGCTTAATCTTGTTTCATTTAGCTTAGGCAGCCTATAGTAGTATTTGATCTATAATCTCTCATCAGATAAAATCCCATTGTAGATTTTATTACTTTGCATTTCTGTATTTTTCTATGTATAATAGGCTAGAGAGAAACTATTGTATTTTTCTTAATAAGCTTTAAAAGGCCCATTTAAAAGCTAAAATAGTTTCATTAAGTTCAGTTTAAATGTGTAGATAAAAAGTTTTTAGCTAAATTAGTTTTTAAACAAGTTTTAAACTCAAATTGTTTTGACAGCAAACTTAAAGGAGTGTTTGGAAGAAGCCTTCTTTGACTCTTAAAGTCAAAGAAATATTGTCAAACCTTTTTACATATGTGTATTAGTTTCTAAACATCAAGTTTTTAAAGATTTAAGAAGTTATTGAGAGAATTACAAAATTTTAGCTAAAAAGTTTGGCAGCACCAAGGGCACTTTTTCAAATTATGTAAGTCCCTGGAAATTTAGACTATTTAAAAGCAACCTTGAATTTTAAAGTAGTTTTGTGTTTACTTAGATTCATTTAGTAGAGTGAGCTTTAAAAATCCCTAGCACACATCTTTGTTCCTTGCACTTTGCACCAGCAGCCAAGTGCATCAGCACACACAACATATCAGCATGATTTTTGCTATTTTTTACTTTGAATTTTTCTCTATTTTCCTTTTTAAAGTTTTACAAAACCTTTTAGCTAGGTTGATTAGAGTAAGCTAGGTCAGCTTATTCACAAAATTTCAGCTTAAAAGGTTTAGAAATAAGCTTGTTAGCTTAAGTGAAAAAAGCTCAAAAACAGTCTCATTAAAACTTTGCATTTTCCATCTTAATTTTCTTTCTAATCTTGTTAACTCTAGGTAAATTTTAGTGTAAATCCTTTTCATGCACATCTTAAGCTAGAATAAGCAACTTTTAGTTTCAGTTTTCATCAAGTAATAAGCTAGAATAAGCCAAATTCCAAAAAGCTTAGTTAAATCAGCACTTTCTGTGAACAGAAACTTACAGCTTATTTTCTAGCTTATTCTTTGGTCTAAAGTTGAAAGTGTCTTTATTAAAGTTGTTAGGAATAAGCTAGTAAGCAACTTTGTAGTTTTAAGTTTTTGCTAATTCTCAAAATTTAATAAGCCAAAAATAAGCACAATCGTAGGGTCTGTTTTGTACTTTTCTTAAAGTCTAGGGTTGCCCGTTTTCTCTATAGTGTAAAATTGCACAACTTACCCCGCCTACCCTTGTCTTTCACTTTACCAAGTTTGCACCCTGTCTTTTCTAGAATAATAATTAAGTTAATATTTTTAGATTTTAGTTTTATATTTAGGGTTCATAATTTTAATTAAGCAAATTAGGGTTCAATTAGTTAATAGAAATTAGGGCTTTTTGTTCCATAATTTTTCTGCAACTTTGTAAGTTTTATAAAAACTATTTTTTCTATATTTTTCCAGTTAAATTTGTATTTTCTAGGAATTAAAGTAGATTTTAGTTATTACTTTTTCTTATAAAAATCATAAAAAATAGAAAAATAGTTGAAAAATTAAAATTCTTTTTGCATTAATTTTCATTTTAAATCTAGTATTTTTGAAAAATAAAAGAAAAATTTTAGTGTTAATTTTTAGAAAAAGTTTATTTTTGTTAATTAATTAAATCTTAGAAAATTCATAAAAAATCCAAAAATTAATAAAAAAATATTTTTCTTTTTTATAAAATTTTCTTTTGTCATTTAGTGTCTAGGAAAAATATAAAATTTAGTATAAGCTTAATTTTTCTTAAATTTCAGTTTTAGACCCGTTTTACCGGGTACGTTTTACCGTTTCTTTTCGTTTTACATTCAAACGACCTCCGTTTTAGTTCTAGTTTTCTTTATTTTTCAAATTAAGTTAATTAGAATTTAATTTTGATTTTTAATTTAATTTAGCATTTATTTTCTTAATTTTTAGTATTTAGGGTTCCCGATACCTGATTCTGTTCCCCGTATTTTAGTATAAATTTAATTTTAGGATTTCCTTATAACTAATTTTGTTTCCCGTAGTTTTTAAGATCCCTATTTCCTAATTTTGTTTCCCGTAGATTAAATTAGATTTTATTTAATTAATTTTAGTTGTAATTATATCAGTTTCTTTATCATTCAATTTCTCATCAAAGCAGGATAAATTTCAATTGCAGCCTCGTTGGGACATACGACCCGGGAATATCTCTTCCGGAATCTTTTTATCATTGATTTGCCTAGTAGTATTTTATATATATACTATCAGACGAATCAATTTTTGGCGCCGTTGCCGGGGAGGCATTTGCTACGATTTCTATCCGACTTTGATCTGAACTTGTCTTATTATTAATATATCATATTAAAAAACACAAAAATATTTTTCTTTTCTTTTTATTAGTACATATCATATAAAAAAAAAAAAAAAAAAAAAAAAAAAAAAATTTTTATTTTATTTTTATAAAAATTAAAAATCACTAATTGGTAAAATACCAAAATATAATATTCTCCACTGAGGTATTATCATAATAAGTTCCGGTGAACTGCTGAGTTCCCAATCGAACCAAAGATTTAAAACTTGCCTTCTGTGTCACTTACGATATACGGCTCACCTCATTCTGATTAACAAACTATAAAGTGAGTTTAAGGAGGGTTGTTCCTAGGAACTACGACCCAAAAGGAGAAATAAGCTTCGCGCTATTCCTACTCCTCCGCTCACCTGTGCGTTTTTCATTCTGAGAGCTACCGTGAAGTAAGATTGATTATTTGGCTTAAGTTGTCTATCTCTTGTCCGTTTAAAATAGACTGTGAATATATTTTAAATCCAAAAATCCAAAAAAAAAAATTAGTGTAACTTTTTTATTTATTTATTTCCATTTTGTGCATGCGCACTCGATCTCAGTCTCGTGAGCCGCGACCTCCTCCACCAGAAGGACCGCCAGTTGTTATCGAACCTCTTCGTATAGAATACCCATTTCAGGAAGATCCTCACGTAGAGCCAATGGCAGACACTCGAACT